>JAODUP010000485.1:0-277500 GCA_025642065.1 Paralvinella palmiformis
TGTTAATAAGAATAGGAACAATTGCAATGGCTTCTCTGATGACATGAGATAGCTGAATATGACCAAGGAAACCTAATAGCTTGTAAAACGAGTTATCAGCCTCGAGTGGTGCTCGTATTCAAAATCAATTCAAATTGTTTATTTCAACATTCGTAAACATTATTTTAGTGACACCAAACGCACATAGAATATTGAAAAGGAGGATGGTCGAAGCATTGTTTATATAATGCATCCCCCTTAACATGTCAAATAAATAAAAAATGTGGAATAGACATAATTATATCTTTATGGAAGAACCACAGATCCATATAGGTTTAATTTTGAAATGATTAATTATTGTAGAAATAATATATTTTTGTGCATCTTATATCACAGATGTTGCATTTGAAGAGTAAATAAATTCGCTGACATACCTCAGCATCGGTATCACTCGTATGAGGAAATGAACACATTCTTAATTTCCTACTTACATATATTAATTATTTTAGCATTGTGAACATTTACATCTAATTGGTTCCATAACTTTACACCCATAATACTAATTGACGTCAACTATCTTTTCGTCTTATAACAGGTTACATTGAAATATCCCTTTTTACTAGACCTGGTACCATATGAATGTATTTCTTCTATTAATATGAACATGTTTATGAAGCCTTTGAAAATGAAGTAAATTTTACCTAAAAACTTAATAACGAGTAACCCATTTTTAAAATTAATTTTCAATCGGCCTTTCATATGGAAAGCAGCTCACCGTGGGAATAATTTGAAACCAATGTCTTTGTAAATACCACCAACTTATGGGTATACTATTTTGTATAATTCTTCGTAAGTCTCGACATATTTGGACAATTGAAACTACTTTTTTGTCTGTTAACGAATTCTTTAAGTGATGATACTGGAGTTGAAGGTTGAAACTAAATATGGCCAGTCAAGTTTATACTATCTTCGTATTTTGGTGTTGTATTTATCATTAATTATGAAGCTGAGGCGAACGTTACTTCAAAACCATCTCGTGAAGTAATCAAAAGACCAGCAGATCACGAAGTGAATTTAAGTTAGTAAGATAGTTCTGTTGTAAACTGCATGAGCTATCGTTTGCATCCGAGTATCCCAGTCTATTAACTAATAACTACCTAACTAGTAGGCTATAACACCGATTTATTGCCACTGAATTGTACAAATACGCTACAGGTTAGTGGGAATTTCCCAAACCTAGACAACTTCTGATTGGTCGGTTTATTATTTATACTCTGATAGCCAGAATTTGTTGGAGCTCTTTAAATCCTCGCTTATCCACCAATGTGTAGAGTCTCAGATCGGTCACTATGAATTTTCCGATTTGGTTTGTGATGGCAGTCGATCGTGGAGAGTTGAACGGCATCTTTTCTTTGGCATGTAATGTTTCTTTCAAAGTCTGTTATTTTGCTACGGGATGGGAAAGTGGTTTGCTGTCACTGTCAAATAGACGAATATTCCGGCTGGATCATGTTCGTTGTATTTCCAGACTTATATTTAATTACGATCCTAAAAATCCTGCAGACAGTTATTTTTTTATTTTCTCTTCCACTTCCAGGTTTTTCTGTCATCGGGTGGCCGAAATGTTTCCAAACAATTGGGATTTTGGAGGATTAGACAAATTGCCGAGAAACGTTTCTTTGCATGGGGTTAAGCTGGAAATATCACGTGCTGCGGAATCAAGCACTGTGATTGGATGAAACCATAGGTCATCGGTAATCCACACTGACGTCAAAGAAAACGTCAATGGAAATCCGGGATTTTCCCGCCTCGTTGTCCGAGTGCACACTGCTGAAGAGTAACGTGTCATTTAAAAAATCGAACTAAATCGCGGTCTCCAAATTGAAAAACCCTGAATCGAACCGAAGGACTAAAACCGCGAATATCGTGAACCGCGATTAATCGCCGCATCCCTAATAAATAGGACACTCCATAGAAAGGCTTCTGTTTCTCTGCTCGTTCATGATTCAACTAATTCACCCTGCAATTCCTTTTCAAGACATTTCAAGGATAGGCTCACCCAAATTCATGCTTCTTTCCCAGTTTTTGCTTCTAGTTGTGATATTGATTTTCCAGTTGTAAATCACCCTTGCACAGTGTTTAAACCAGCTTCACTTACTGAAGTTTCCAAATTGATTTTATCATCCCCTAATAAGTCCCATGAACTTGATCCTATCCCTACAATTCTGCTACAATCTTGTCTTCACACAATAATTGTTCCAATTACTAAGATAATAAATTTATCACTAAGCTTAGGAGTGTTCCCTTCTCATTTGAAATATGCCCATGTAATCCCTCTTCTTAAGAAATCATCTTTACCAGCCACTGACCTAAACAGGTATTTCTAATCCATCATTCATATCTAAAAAAAGCCGTATCCTGTCGTTTGAACGTCCACTTAAACTGTAATCACCTGTCTAATGCTTTTCTGTCTGCTTACAAACAATTTCACTCTACAGAAACCGCTAAACTAACATAGCACTGAACGTGGACACAGGAAAGGTCACAGCATTAACATCTTTAGATTTAGCTGCAGGTTTTGACACCATTGGTTATTCTATTATTCTAGATTGCCTCTCTGATTGGTATGGCATATCAGACATAGCACTTACCTGGATCCGCTCATTCTTAATAAATAGGTTTCAATCAATAAAAATAAGAAACTTTTATTCACAGTCACAAATTAAACCATTATTTATATGCAGATGACAACCAAGTATACATATCTTTATCTACAGCAGACATTGATCTTTGCCTTAAACAATTTGATGACTGTCTCAGTGATATCTCTGGCTGGATGACAAACAATAAACTTAGGCTCAATGCCAACAAATCAGATTTCATCATTATAGGTACATCCACACAACGCAGCAAACCTACATATTTCTTCGCTACAAACATCCTTAGTCATAGCAGCACATCATTAGACACTGTACGTAATCTTGGCGTTGCATTTGATAGCGATTTTAATTTCAGAAAAACATATTTCTCTGACTGTCACTCCTGCTTCTATCATATTCGTGACCTTCTCCGTATTCGGCGCTATATTTCTCTTTCAGTCGCCAAAACCATTGCTACAGCACTCATTACTAGTAGGCTTGTGTTTCAATATGTTCTGACTCACCCATTCTGATGGCTGATTTACTGGATAGGTTACACCTCGCTTCAGTAGGTTGTCCAATTCTCTGGATACCCCTTTCTCCATAGTGATGGGTATTCTCCTGGATCTATTAGAAACTGGTTGGATAGTATCATCGACATGTAGCTGTACTATTCCTGGCAGTGTACCCAGAACACCATCAAATACTGTTGAATAGTTAGAGTTACAGGTAGATTCTGTAAATTCTTGAGTAGCATATATCTGTACTAGGTTGTCATAGTTGGCGGTGATGAGTTGCAGTTGTTCTGCAGCTTTCCACCCGAGTAGTGGTGTTAGAGGCTCATCCACTACCATGAATTCAAAAGAATATTTTTTAATGATTCTGAAGATGCTTCTAGTGTGGTATTGGCATTTGACAGATGGATATTCTTCACGAAACTTCTTGGAATCACATTTATAGTGGCGGGCCAGGGTCTGTCTCAAACTTCAGTGCTTGTTTGTTTACTTTAATCGATGCATACAATGGTTTTCTCAACTCGTCCATGACAGTATAGATGTGATGAAGTACAGCATTAATGTATAGTCAACACTGCTAGAATCACTGCTGGAGTCATTCCCATCTTTCTGAACTTCATGGACCTTTCTTCAGTTTATTGCCGCTTTTCTTGCATACAATAACAAAATGGTTTCGATGGTGACATTTCTTGCAGGTAGCTCCATGCAGTACATACATATTTCTTTAAAACACAATTCCTGTCCATAGAATTTACATTTGCTCAAAGTTCCATTTGCACTGTACATTCCTTGAGGGTAAGTTTACCCACCTTCAATAAATCAGATGATGATGATGATTGATGTTTTACGGCCACTTTTGTGCACAAGGTAGGCTAAATGGGCAGAGCGACCTCCAAGGTAATGAGACGAAGTGAAAGACGAAACAACCTTCAGATATGCCCACGCCGAAATTTGAACACGGGTGGTAGTGATCTGTAGTCCAACACGCTACCGCTAGACCATGGAGGCGCCACCCTTCAATAAATCAGCTTGACTTTCGTTTGTTAAAGTTGAATCGTTCCATCGTTTGATTGATCTCGCCTGTAAAGTATTCATCCAACTTTTCGAGCACTGTTTGTGGGTTTGTGTCAAACTTACCTGTCGCAAATTTTAATGCATTGTATATTCTAAGTATGTTCCTCCCTATACACAAGGTAATACTAATACAGACCTCTTTATTATTATTTTAGTATTAGTAATAGTAGAGGTCTGTAAATCTTCGGGATGTTTATCAAGCTGGGTAATTTTGGCGTAATTCTTCCATTCCTCATTTCCTGCTTCCACAGACTCTAATCCTCTTCCTTCAAATCTATCATAGATAGTGTTCGTGGAGCGTTCACTCTCAGGTGAGACAAACGCAGTGCACCTGCTTGGTTGTTAGCGCTAGCAGCAGTGGTCGCCGTCATCAGCCAATTCACTTATTATCGCTCAATAGTATCTCACTGTATCCTTATCGGACATGTCTTAGGTGTGTAAACCTTTACAGCCCTCCTTAACTATAGTATCCAGTTCCAACATCAAATTTATATGTTTATGTGCTTGAACGGTCACTGGTGATTAGTTACCATTAGAGTTCGTGGGTTTAGCTTCTCTTTGAAGCCGCTACCACCACGTTTCAATGTGTTCTATTCAGTAGAACAATCAATAAATTGATAACGCCAGTTGAGAGCGGCATGACTTTATTAGGCTAGTAATAGACAACAAAACGGTAGGTGGCACCACAATAGGATGATATCATTATATACAAAGGGGGTAATAGTAGCTGTGCCACAGTATGAGACAATACTGATATAATTAAAACTAGTGGATATTACAACAGATTGATTACTTCAACTCTCTTCTTTATAACATTGCATCTAAGGATATTCTAAAACTTCAATGTTCAGAACTGCTGAGCTAGGGTTGTCACTAGGGTTTTCTCATTCTATCCCACTTTCTGAAATCTCTTCACTGGCTCCTTGTTCAATCTGGCATAATTTTCAAACTATGCACTATTGCCTATCAAACTCTTTGTTCTGGAGAACCTTCATATCTTTTTCATGCTTTCTTTAGCACCCAAGTCCAGAGAACTCCGTTCATCTGGTTTTCACTTATTGTCTGCTCCCAGGGTTAAAACTCATGCTGGGACTCGTGCTTTTTCAGTTGCTGTCCCTACTCTTTGGAATTCATTCTCTGAGCATGTTAAGTCATCAAATAGCATACTTTCTTTCCGTCACCATTTGAAAACTCACCTTGTCAGACTCGCTTATCCTTTCTACGTTTCCTTTCCATTTGATCAATGTTGATGAACTTTGCATCATACCCGGAATATGAGTTTGTCCAACCCCTATACATTTCGAGGATATTTTATTTGAATACCTCTGATCCTCCAAATTGAAACAGAAATTTCCTAGTTCATGAATCATGAACAGGTGGTAAGGCAATCTACTTCAGCGAAAGGACTGCCGTGGTCAGGTGATTTTGGGGCAGCTGGCCACACCAGCGACAGCACTGGTGATATTGCCATACAGGTTTCCGTCGAACGCCTGTTCAGCCTTTGTGCCAAGAATGACACCACGTCTTTAGGTGCAGAGACTCAGTGCAACTTGCTGCACTGCAAGATCGATGTTGACCAGGAGTTGCGACCAACGTGGGATTTGATTGCCAGTACCAAGCGTGCATCATACCCTTAATGGTGAACAACAATTATCGTTAGAATAATATTATGGATGTTACAAGTACAACTCATCGATAAACTTGTTTTACTAGCTGATAGTTTTGTACCCACACCCGTAGTTCTGTCTGGCGGCAGATGGCGAGCACGGGGAGGAAACGGCCTGTTAATCAGTTATACTGATCCGTAACTATTTCAAGGTGTATTTAGCAACATGTTCCTAAACAGGAATATCTAGCCGATTGAGTTATCTGGGCCAACTTAATCACAGAGGAGACATATGTTAACTGGTTAACATATCTGATACTTTTTGAGGAATCATTGACTATTACAAAGCATACGATATGTTGCCCTCTAGTACGATTCCCTATAGCCTGATGATGTATACAGAAACATGATGGAAATGAAGAATGATGTTTCAGTGGTTTGGTTAGCCAATATTTCTTAAATTGAAGTCTCCAGTCAAGATGAAGTTTTACACTTCATCACAATTCTCAGATTCAATAGCATGGTGACCTATTCATGGTACTTCAGCGAGTTAACCAAGAACCCCATTAAGCTGAAACTATAAAATTACGGCATTAGCTGAATTGACACACATACTTGAGCTAAACCCAACACGTACTGAGTGACGTGCTATGCTGGCGAGAGTTATGTGATCCACTCCCAACGTCTCATACTGAATAACATAAAAGCTGATATATCCCGCAACTACTATAGACATCATATCGTACCATTCACGTTGGGATAACCACACAGACTGGCATCATGTCCCAACCATACTCAGTGGTGAAGGATCGTATATCCCGCTGTAGCGTGGTTGCATGTAGTTTCATTGGAATGGGGTTACATCGTGTCGGTGGACCGAATCCACAAATCTACACACATACACACAAACATATATATATACGTCTTGTCGAGAATCCTGTATGATCTATAGGCCAGAACTCGATAAAGAATAATATGGTGAAGCTTGAGGTGTTCAATCCTTGAATTCTGCTTCAGATGCAGACTTTATAAGTTCACTGTAGTGTTAGTGCAGTATATTAACAGCTTCCCTCCGAAACCGTTCCAGATATGATGCTTACGGCGACTGTCCTGGACATGTAAGGTACGAAACAACTATACTGACTCGGGTTGGCATCTATCAGCGAACAACCAATGTCTATTTCTAAATCGTGGTTCCTAGAGGCCCTGTGCAGCGACACGATATATAACACTTGATATGAATACCCTCGATGAAGAAGGTATAGAAAGTGTGCAAGAAAAAGACAGCCCTAGAACATCTGCCGAAGTGGACACTAAGATATACACTTTGGTTGTTGTATTGCGCATTGGCTATAATTATGAAGACACAAAAGACATCATGAAAGTCAGTTTTATCAAACAACTTCCATTAACAAAATTTTTAACAATTAAAAATATCAGTTTAATTTTTTTTAAATATTAACAAGTACTAAACACAATTAAAAAAAAATTAAACTTAATAATAAGTTGATTAATAATAATAATAATATACAAAATTTATATAGCGCCCTATATAACATTGTCTAAATTATACTGAAAATGTGGTGTGCTGTTATAATTATAGAATATTATTAATTGGAGGCTAGCTAGCTGGCTTCAGCTAGCAGTTTATTGGTTTGAGGTATGAAACAAAGGAAGTTTTCTATCATTTGTTTGAGTGACAAAACACAATTATACAACATCTGACAAATTTCAGTAATAACAAACACTGAGACCATTCTCACTCGTATCAAATACATTGTAGCTTTAAGTGATCTACAGACAACAATGTCATTACTCTGTAGTGTTTAAAAAACATGCTACACAGGATATTTAAAGTACGTTTAAATATGACCAACTATTAGTGGTATTATTATTATTATCGGTTCTCAGTGAAATATGCATGTAAATGAGGAAGATTAATACTATTAAACATTTCTGTGCATTACAAGCTCGTATTTTAACACATAGTCTGATATATATATATATATATATATATATATATATACAATTCCTGTTTAAATAACATATTGCATAACTACCAGGTACTGGTAGTTCAAAACTGTTATACAATTTGTTATTAACTTAATTGCACCCCAATCAGTCATAATCTAGAATTACTAAGTAGGCCTGTTAGTAATCCTCAGTAATGCATGTTGAAATGGAATCAAGGTACTTTTCTAAAGAAATATTTTTTAAATTATTAAAACTGTATTAGCTGTTAATACAGATATGTACATACACTTACCAAACTTTCATGAGCAGCAGACTGCGCAAAAATTCCATAAAGTGAATAGTGATGCAGAATAAATATTTAGAATGCTTATGGATATGTCTTCATGGTGTGATATAAATATATATTACAGTTAATCTGTATAATCAGGTAATATGCACATTACCCAAAATATTCAGGTAATATTGCTAACTGAGATTTAATACAGATAATATGAAAATTTTAGGTAATATACATATTACCTGATTATACAGATTAACTGTGATATATATATATATATATATATATATATACTGAAAAATCAACGCCTGATAGACAATGGATCAAACCGGGAATTCCTTTATTAGGTATGCTGCATAACTATAACTCATCATTTACCTAACTAAGAGTAAGATAGAATAATTCATTAGCATTTGATTTGAGTACATTAAGATTTTTAACTGAACCCTTACACCAGTTTAGTGTTAAAATACGTGCCATAATTATACGTGACATACATCTGAAAACATTGCAGGGTGGATCACTTTATGAAGTAGTATTTTTCATTTCCTGTCTGCCTATCCAGAACGCATATCTCCGACTGTTGTTCTTAGAGGCAGATTCATAACAGAGTAGGCATTATCTTTGGATGTATTTCCTGGTTGGCATCTGTCCTCATCTGGATGGAGGTTCAACACTGGCACAATTAAATAACTAAGGCCCCAGCTACATCACAAAATAACAACCATCTGCCGCCCCCCCCACCCCCACAGCCAATTCCATCACATTATGACAGACCATTTACCGTAGATCTTGCATTTTAAGGTCAAACTCGCTACATCACATATTTGTATACTGAATTTACACCATTCATATCAATCGACACCGAAGCCCTAAATTAAGGAAAAAAAACGCACTGAAAAGGTGAAAGACATATTTACATATAAGACATAAGAAAATATACAAAAACATATTTTGTGACAGATTAGTTTTTATAAACAATGCCACTGAAGGTCGTGATACCACCTATCTACAAATAGACTCTAGACAAGTAGACTCTAGTGGAGGATGAGTTTCAGAATATATCCATCTTGTTCTTGATACAGTTGCCGACATTTTCTCACAGGACTTCATTGTCTAAGTGCCCATAGGTTTTGACCATGGCTGTTCAATACATACCAAACAGCTAGTTCTAGCATCAAAGACAGTCAGTTTTAAATTGTAGCGACTGCAAAGAAATCTCAGTGTGGCTAGCATCTTAAATTTGCATCCGTCTGTTATTGTACACCTGCCAAACGAGGCACAGAATTGGCATTCATTTTCAATCACTTCTTGGTCATCTGGTTAAAATCAGCGTTTGATAACAAATGAGGTCTGCTTCAGTGGATTGCTATTGACTGCTATATGTTGCGTAGGTGGTAATTAGCCTGACCAGAGGCAGGCTAATATCCCGGATATTCTATAATGGCAGCTGCTCCCATTCCAGTTCCTATACACATAGACACTACGCCATAGCTCCTGTTAAGAACAAAAAATATCATTCAACAAGTTAAACAATTACAAGACAATACTAATAACACCAAAAACACCAAGTTTATTTCTAAATGATGCGTTAACTATTTGTTGTTATGGTGGTAATGTAATTAGCCACTTCGTATAATCTTATCATCTGGTATTCTTTAGGTTTTAGCCGAAGTTATTCAGGTGTTTGTGAATGAACAGACAAATTTGCCAATGATATTGGATTTTCTAAAAAGTTTGTGAAATACTCATGAAACGGTTATCCCAACATTTTTCTCAGTATTATTTCTATCAGATTTGCGACAACTCTGAATGGCCTAAATTGTGCCGATGCGTCGTTAAACAACATTCATCCATCATCTATCAGGTTTGCTGTTCTCTGGAGTTTTTTTTAAATTTTAAGACATATTAATGATGAGGTAATTAATGGTTCGACAGTCATGACGTTAAACGAGAGATCACTTTTTGGTCAGGAAATGCTAATTTTGTTTCCAGATTGTGAAGAAACAACTTATTCTTGTCACACTGCAGTAGCATATTGGTGAAGTGCACGAGTGAGTGTTTTGTTTATCCTTGGTGCTGGGCATACCCCTGGGGATACGAATTGGATTTGAACATGGCCATGGAAATTTGCAGTGCAGTACTTCAACCACTGTGCCATCGGAATGCTGACATATGCATGAAATAAGATGTATTTGCTCCTAACACCAATATATACTATATTGTCAGTAGTAAAATATACAAGAAGTTTATTGCTAACTTTACTATAATAAAATCAAAGCTCCATTTATTCAATTATGTACATTAGATTGTTAGTTTTGATTATTGTGTGAATGTTTATCTTTAAATATATTCCACCCAAATATTAGACACTTAAAGTTGTTCCACATTACTTCCTATACAATATCATTTCGTTGTGTTATATAATCTTGATATGGCTAAATATGACACTCATTTAAGCTAAGCTGAATATGCTATATGCAACTTTTCTCGGCAAAGCTGAAATACATAGTTAGAAATACCATGTTACAGCATCCATTAGGAGCACACATTTGTGGGATGACACCTAGAACAGTTTGATGGTATAAGAACAGGCAACAAAGAGGTCAGGACAAAGGACTTGACGAAGAAACATATTGGCATTGAATGACACTAATATAATTTACTCTAGAATCACTGGCTGCCAAACTTTGGGAAGTAAGGTAGATCTAGATGATGTCCTTAATTAACACTGGTTCCCAAGACAGTGATTGACAATTCATGTGACATGACGGTGGCTAAGGCCAAGTCAAGGTTGAAAAGACTGCTGTACATAAAAACTTCATTGAGGTGTGTAATTCAGGACTGGAGCATCATCATTGACGGATCAGCTATGCTATAGGTATTTCCTTGTTGTACCAATAGGAAAGTCAAGCATTATGTAAACAACACAGTGACTTGGGCACTCGGTAGGGTACAAGAAACTGGTGTCTGGTTAATATTAAACAAATATATGAAATACAGCATTAAGGGCAACAGATGCGACACCAAACAGAAGGGACCAAGTCCAAGCATCAGCTAACTTTGACCATGTTCCTGTCACAATAAAAAAATTCTATACACTGTTAGTGTTACACAAAACAAGCTTCAGTTGACAGATTTTATTGTTGTGGCTCCGCAGAAGGAGAAAATCAAACTGCATCCATACAAATTAGTAGTAATTGGGCGTGAACTAGGAGCCAAGAGAAATCATCGAATGGCCTCGTCATCCACTGCTGCGATCTAGAAACAACACAGATGTCATGATAGTTCACCAAATGGTTGCCATTTCAGAGGAACAAATGGAGCTGGAAAGTGTGATGGAATGAGTGATGTGGAATGATACCGACGACTTAATGCTGTTGCTGTCCTTCTACAGTATTGGGCAAAGGACTTTGTTAGGGGTAATTGATCAAAGATAGGAAATCTATTGGAATAAGTCAACAGCAACAAAAAACATAGGACATGATCCCACACATCTGGGCAGAACATGTCTTAACTGGCTGCGATACAGTAGCCTGGTGTTGGAGAATTAGGTAAGACAACATGATAATGTTTATAAAAACTGCTGGTCATACAGTTAGTATTTATCGAAACACTCACATTTTTAATGAAGAGAGGGTCAACAGATGAATAATCTGCTGCAAAAACATATTGCAAGTACTCTAGTACAAGGTTGGGCCATAAATCTTACTTCGACTGTCAGACTATAAAGAAAATGCAGCTGCGTATGTAGTATCCGGGATTAGGATAGGACACCACTAAGAAACCCTGAAGGAACTAAATTGGCTCACGGCACAGTTAAGAATCTATTCAAAATATCTTGCTAATATAGAAAGTCTTAAATGATATTGTTCCACAGTACATTAAAGATAGTTTACCAAACAACCAGCATATAAGATCTACTGAAGAATAATAACAGCCTATATGTCCCTAGGACATCAAGTCACCAAACAAGACATTTGGGGACAGGGCATTTAGTGCTGCTGCTCTCAGGTTTGTGGAATATACTGACTGTATATTTTCTAGCCATAAAACACTGACTGGTTTTAAACAATCTATTAAGAAATATCTTTACAATACTGCTGTTCTTAAACAATATGCTGTATCGTATATGTTTGTCAACTGTTTTGTCCTTTACTATCTAGTAACCTGGCATATCATATTTATTTTATATGTATATTGCTAGTGAACAACTTACTGAATTTGGTGCTACATAAATTCATCATTTATTATTATTAAAAAAATATTTGTTTTCATTTATTCTAATATTTATTACTATTAATAGTTATTATTATAAATTCTAATATAGCAAACATCTTATTCTAGACACATGACAACAAAAATTAATTCTCCACAGGTCATCATTATACAATGGTTTTAGCAGTAATTAACTATCTGAATATGAAATTCATTTCAGTCCTGCATTCAGTTATATTCGAATAAACAGGAGAATGTGCAGGCTGACTGCAAGTTATCACAACTACTTTATCATTAATAACAGGAATTAAACCAAAGAACTTCAGATTGTTGTCACAAGAATAAAGAATAATATGTCTGAAAGCATAAAAACTGAGTAATCTGTTCAGTGGTGCATTATATTTAAAAAATATTTTCTTAAATTAATAGGTAAATATTTCAGGAACAAAAGGCTTGGGTGAAAGGAAGTCTAGTTGTTTCTTACAGCTACAGCCACAATTTTCATAAGCTAAGATTTTGAAGTACAATTGCATATATGGAAAACTGAATCAGCTTAGCTAAAACATTATGAACCAGATGATTTATTTCACAGTTTTCAGTCAACTGGTATCACACTCACGGTTTTCCACGTCTTTTCATCTCATGTAGAAGTGTAGCTAGCTGTCTAGCTCCTGTACAGCCCAGAGGATGTCCAAGGGCAACAGCACCGCCTTTAGGATTGACCTTCTCCATTGGTATGCCAACTTTCTGCACACAGTAATAAGCTTGGCTGGCAAAGGCTTCATTCAACTCAAATATATCTATGTCATCTACTGTCATACCTAAAACGATTAAGAGTAATGCTACTAAAATGTTTTCAGAATAACAAGGATGATGATGATTGATGTTTTAAGGTCACTTTTGTGCATAAGGTAGGCTAAATGGGCTGAGCAACATCAAAGGTAGAATAACAAGGAAAAATTAATTAGTCTCATTAAGAACCAACAATAAGCCTGAAGCATGATGATGTCAAAAACCAAAACAAACCAGCCGCGCTTTGCATTGTGGGATTTATAGGGGGGGTCCGCTGAGTGATACTACCGGAATATTCCTGACATTTTAACCGTAAACGTTAATGTTCCGGATCTGTTATAATCATGCCAAAACTAACTTATGTGTACCGTTTAACTCTGCTTCGACACCGAAACAGTCGGCACTGTTGAAAAATTGTATTCCAAAACTGAAAATCAGATTATAACTATATGCTAATCATCCGTCATTGCTACTTTATAAATGATAGTAAAGTGTGGTATTCAACAATGTAAACCATAGTACAATAATATTCACTGCACATAACAAAGACTGTTAAAATGTGGTGTTCATAGTAAATCACACTAAAATTATATTTAATGAAAAGAAGAAGAATAGTCCAGTATATTGGTAAATTTAATTTATTATTTATGGATATAATAATATGGTAAATTACACTTTATTTACCAATATTATTATCTATGATCCGATGGATAATAATATTGGCAAATTACACTTTATTTGTGCCTTTCACTGTTTCAGTCGATCCTTACACTGACTCTGTAATTATAAAAATATGACTCACAGATTGTCATTTCGAATTAAAACTACCCAATGCTTTCTCAGCATTTCATCCCGCGGCCAACACATCCCAACTTAAATGTTTATATTGCTTACTAGTGCCATGACAATACGGTACGCTGGAGTTAGTTTTTGGCATGATTATAACAGATCCGGAACATTGACGTTTAAGGTTAAAATGGCAGGATGATCACGGTATTATCGCTCAGCGCACCCCCTATAAATCCCACAATGCAAAGCGCACCTGGTTTGTTTTGGTTTTTGACATCTTTATGCAATGGGTCTATTTCCATAAGAATTTCTTAGTCTATTTCCATAAGAATTTCTTAACAAATATGTTAGTTTCCAAAAACAGAAATTTAAAAATATTTTTGCTCAAAATATATTCATTTCCATAATTAAAATGTGTTAGTTCTCACTACAAAATATATTAATTTAAAATACAAAATCTATTAATTTTGTACATAAAAAATACATTATAGTCTCACAACAAAAGCAATAGTTACCAATTTTGGATTTCTTAACAAAAGACAATAATTTTCACAAGAAATTATTTTAAAGCAAAATATCTGTTAGATTCTAATATGAAAATGTGCTTGATTTTTTTCAAAAAGGTAGAATGACAAAAATAAAATAGCAAGCAAATCACAGAAATAGCATTACATTGCAATACTGAATGTTTGATTTATTACCAGCAAAACATCAATAAACAAGGCTACTGCAACCCCATGACTTACCTGCTTTTCTCAACACATCAGGAATGGCATACGCCGGTCCAACACCCATCACCGTCGGATCAACACCCACGACAGAATATGCTCGAAAAATGCCAAATATTGGTAAATTATTCTTTGCCGCAAAAGATCTTCTGGCTAGAATCACCATTGCGGCACCATCCGTCAACTGACTTGAATTACCTGAAGTTATATAGTGACATAAATGGTAAGATTTTAATTTAATTTAATGCCAAATGTAACTGATTTAATAATGGATAAATCGAATTTGTTCTGATGAAATTCAGAAGAATTATCAGGTGGAAAATGTATTTAAATATTTAAAATAACTAGAATAATGAAGTTCTTAATGTTTATTTAAATAACGTAGACCTTAGCAAGAAAAAGTATGTCCAGTCATGTATATATGTAATATTAACACATATTCATATATATATATATATATATATATATATATATATATATATAATTTAGTTTCGTCTTAAAATATTTAGTCACTATTTACCAGCTGTGACAGTTCCTCCTGCCTTGAATGCAGGTTTCAATTTTCCCAAAACTTCCATATTTGTTTTGGAGCGTATCCATCTTTATCTAGGGATATATGATTATCAAAAAACTGATATATGTGGATATATATATATATATATATATATATATATATATATATATATATATAATATATACATAATCACAAACATATATCAATTTTTATATATAAATTAAAATTAAAATAGGATGTAAACAATCTAGAATAAAACAGAAAATATTTACTAATTTATACCTCAATGTTGTTGTTATTTTAAAGTAAGAATTGTCAAAATACTAACTAGCACTTCCCTTTCCTGTCCATCTTTGGCCTTGACCTTTGTTTTGACAGGGACTATTTCTGCATCAAACCATCCATTTCTTTGAGCTCTGGCAGCTCTAATAAAATCAGTATAATTCTGCACTGAAACTACTGAAATCTAAATGTAGAAATACACACACACACACACAGACAGAGAGAGAGAGAGAGAGAGAGTACATACTTGGCGTGTGACTCTAAAGACATTTGATCTTGTTGCTGTCTGGTGATGTTAAATCTTGAAGCAACATTTTCTGCAGTAAGTCTAAAAATAGAAATATTGAAATCTATCTGTGTGTATCAACCTATCAACATGTATAAAAAAATAGTATGAATTTGTGTGTCTGTGTTTGTTTGTGCGTAATGCTTTTCATTTATCAGGATGCAAATGCCAGCAGCTCAGGGAAAACAAAACATGTCTTTCTTCTTAATATCATAATAGTGATCTTCCACAGTAAAACACGTAGAAGACTATCAGTCCCAAAATGTAATGACCTTGACATAATGATGATTTCCTACTTATAATGTATTTAATAGTAAGTGAGTGAATGTGTGAGTGAATGTGTGAGTGAGTGAGTGAGTGAGTGAGTGAGGCCACACCTCGGACATACAGCCAAGTGGTGACTCCCTAGTCAAACATCCCTTAAAGACTGGTATGAATCGGATTTGAACAATTCCATATTTAATAATAATAATGATGATGATGTATATTTAATAAAGTGCCCTTACTAGCAGGAGCCCATTCAAAGGCGCTGTATTTACCAGTGAATATTATCAATAAGTACCGAAAACTTACCCCATGGGAATTAGGACACTCCTGGCTCCATCGTGTTCCAACATTGATGGATTGAGAGTCATTCCATCCAGAGTCTGACTCATTGGGTTCATGGTCAGTTGACTCTACCCTGATAGTCAAAAGAGACGAGGATCAGTGACATTTGTAACATCACTGTTGTATATCTAGACAATGTTAAGATCAATTAATTCGCAAACCAACACAGGAAATAAATAGGGGTTTTCTATAAGACAAATACAGATAACAGGAAAACAGTTATATTACCAATACGGGTGGCAGTCACCTTGAACAGGCAATACAAGGGGTTTTATAATGAATAGAACCGGGAGGAAACCTCGGGACAGGCAAGTGGCTTGAAATAAAAGGAGCCTTTCAACTTTTGTGAATAACAGTCAATCCTACCACATCCGTAGCATTGGAGCCATTTTATTGTAACATTAATTCATCATACAAAACGATGTCCACTTACAAATGATAGGAGACAGTAGTCCATACACTGCATGGTCAACAAATATATTCTTAGATGATCCGCTACGATCCTTTAGATATTCAAGTCTACTAACTATCATACTGATATGCAAAACGTTATTCGTAATTTTGTATGAAATTTTAACCAATCACTTATTTAAGTAATCTGAATTTTTTTCAATACAATACTCACCCACCAGCCATACCAATGTCAATATAACCTGCCTTTATACTGCCTGAAAGAAAATATTTGGTAAAATTAACAACAGCACAACTCCCTGAATAAGTTAAATTAAAGTTTGACATCTTAATTGCCATTTCTGTAGGTTAACATAGTGTTTAGAATTTGTCTTTTGTATTTGGAAATTATAACAAAATATTTGTGGGGATGGTCACCACTAACATTTTACATCCCTAGATGTTCTTTAACATCCAGCTTTTATTGAGTGGGACAACAATTATTTTTAATGTGATTCATAACAATATTGTAGTGATCCCAGAAATAAATCTATGAATCAGACTGTCAAATGACGAGTCTCAAAAAGGGATAAATTGGTAAACTGAATCCATGATGCTCAAGGATTTATGCTTTTGATTAGCCATCATTTAAGATTCTGAATACAGCTAGAACTTATGATGCTTTTCAGTTACAATGATTAAAAAGATAACAAGTGATCAGAACCAAAACGTATCATCCCTACCTGCTATGTCAGCACAAGCCTGTAGACCCGATGAACACAGTCTGTTGACAGCTCGTATAGGTACCGTGTATGGAATGTTGCTGAAGTATTGAACACAAAAACATTACTATTCACGAGTGATTTGTTCAGCTTCAGAAATTATGGTCATATCTGGGACGTGCGGTCAATGGGAATCATCCCACCAAGACCAGTTATTTGATTTTCTTAGAACATTTTTCTTGTAGCAGTTTGTATTTCATTCTTCTCTCTACTCTGCACAGGAATGCCACTTTAAATACTGTGTAAATACAAAAGCGTTTTATTTGTCAAACTGTGCTCAACAGACAAAAGCATAACATAAATGTATATGGGGCCAGATTTAGTTTACATGAATTTAGTGCAGGTAGTGGAGCAGCATAGAACACGCTGCCAGGGTTGGTCAGAAGTGAATTAGTTCTTTTAAATACTAAAGATGATGATGTTTTACGGCCACTTTTGTGCAGGGTAGGCTAAACGGGCCGAGCGACCTCCAAAGGTCATGAATTGAAGTCAAACATGAAACATCCTTCAGCTGTGTCCACGCTGAGATTTGAACACGGGTGGTAGTGATTCAACATGCTACCGTTAGACCACGGAGGTGCCCCATATCTCTTCCCAAAGATTACCTTTTCAGGAAAATAATCCTTCCAATTACATACCATTTTTTACTTCCATACATTAATTAATATAAAAATATTACTACAAATTTATTCCAAGTGAAAGAAAGTATTTAATCTTTATTAAATATTGTTGTAGTCATAATTTGCATAAAATAATATTTAACTCAAAACAAGATGTATGATTAATATTGAAGTCTTAAGCTGTATCTTGTTTGATTTATGACTAGATTTGGTCCTAAATGCTGGTACAAAAATATTCATCAATGTATGTTTACAACACTTTGAGCAATAATGCCATTTAATATAGGTATTTTTTATTTTCAATTGTAATATGACAGCATGAAGTTAGTTGACCTGATGATATATACATGTATATTGTATTACCCATGTGTAATATGAATTTTTAATGTATTTAATAACAGTGAATAAATTACTAGTATTAAATATATATATATATATATATATATATATATATACACCGTATATACTCGCGTATATGTCGATTTTTTTGGGTAGTAAAAAAGGAGTTCTGAGAAGCACCTCGACTTATACACCAGTCATATTTCCTACCAGCTGAAGGAAATATGTATTCGACCATCCTTGACACACAACACTATAGAATTCAACCAAATAAGAGCCAGAGTCGGAATAAAATCATCACATTGCTGCCTACTAATCCATTATTATTCAATAAATAACAATTAATTTTCAGCAAACTGTTATTTGGATCTCACAAACATGCCGGTCTTTATGTAATAATACTTGATAGTCACGCGCTGTTAACTACCAGTACCTTCAGATGTGCTGTGAAACAATGAATTAATAACACTTGCCAACTGAACTTACAATAAGACGTGTTTATGTGCAGGATAGTCGGATCAAAATCACTACATCTCTGCCTACTAGTCTTAGTCAATAAACCTTGCTGGCCACTTGCTGTGAAACAATTAATTAATAATACTTGTCAGTTGAAGGGAGTCTCCAATCAAGCTGTTTGGTGTGACGAGTTTGTTTATTTATATTAGTTATAACATCAAAGGGAAATCCGGTGTGTGTGTGTGTGTGTCTGTGTTCTGTGTGTGTCTGTGTTCCTCTCTCTCTCTCTCTCTCTCTGTGTGTGTGTGTCGCTGCCGGTGAAGAAATTGGTATTCACTACGCATTTGCTGACACCATGAGTTTGAATGACTGGGTCAACTTTTTCGGTGAAGGGAATGACAACAATAATTCGGATTTTGAGGGATTTTAAGCCAATACTTGACCTCGACTTATGCATGAGGAAAGAATTACAGGGTCAAAAATTGACCTCGACTTATCAGCCGGGTCCACTTATACGCGAGTATATATGGGGCATATATATATATATATATATATACATGTGTATATATCAGACATGGGGTCAATATATATATATATGTATGTAGTCATGACTGTATGAACTGTCACACTATAAAACATCAAAATGTGCCACATGTATTGTATTAGTTAGCAAATAGCAAATCCTACTGAGTCAATGCAATACAAGCTTATTCCCTTTTTCTGTTTTGTTAGCTATAACGTTAGTCATAAAGCACCCATATTGGAAATTAGTTATTTCTTGATTGTATGCCAAACTTGTAGTGTTTAGATTTATAATTTTGAAGATGTCTGTATGATCACCATTACCTGTAAATTTGAGAAATTCTGGAAACCTGCTCTCCAGCTCCCACCTGTTGAGTGTTGCCTGAAATCCAGAATAACAACGCTACATGAGATAAAGATTTGTATCAAATGGTGTTTAATATGAAAGTACTTATAATACAGGTAGACAATTTCCGCGACATATGCACAGTCCACATCTACTGTGATTTGCCTGAAACATAACGTTATTGAAAATAAATTATCAAGTTGGGAACTGTAACAGACGTGTTATCAATACATGAAACATACTGTGATCTCATGATTTGCAAAAGAATGTTTTTATCATATGGTTCAGCAAGCCGGGTGATACGCGACCCACAAATGGACGTCACAGAAATTGTCTATCCAGTTAAAGTGTATGCACATATTTCAAAATATTTATTTAATATAAGTAAGAACTGCTTTTAAATAAAGTATTTTTACTGTGAATTAAATGATGGTGATATATTACAAACTATTTAATAAACTTTATTTTATTCTCGTTTTAATAATACTTTAAATTAATTATTTGAATCGAAAGGTTTTCCTGGACTACAAACTTTTCCTCATCCAAATGGAATATACTTGACATCATTCAAGCATGATCAATGAAACTATGGTTTACTTATCAGGAGATTCAGCAAAGTCAAACATGAATTACAAATTTTTACAAATCTTCAAACATTTTAATACAATATATATATATACACATACACATATTCATGTATAAGTGGATTTGGCATGAAGAATAGAAATTGACTCTTATCTTGGCAGTTGCTTTCCTGCCCAAATAGCATGCACTGACTAGATTAGAATGAACATATAATAAGTTTATGTGTGAATTGTTCACAGCTGCTGTAGTTATGTATGATATATGATGACTAACTTCTATTAAATGGTATATGTCAATTCGTTTTCTGGCTATTGTCCCCTCTTATGAGGGGGTTGGCTAATGGGTTTTCACACAAGTCTTCTCAATTTTACCTGATCTTGTGCATCTACCCTTAGTCAGCCAACACTCTCTCATATCTTTCTCCACCACCTGATTTTACAACATCGTCGCTCTTCATCTACCGTCACACCACCCACCTCAAACAACATGCCTCTCTTCACCCAGTTACAATCATCTTTCCGTAATACATCCCAGCCACCTCAACCAATTCTTCTTAACAACTTGAGTCTTCAGCTCAATCCCCATTCTCTCCCTCAGATCTATACTCAATACCTTATCCCTCAGAGTCACACTGCACATCCACCACGGCATTCTCACCTTTGTCCACTCAAATAATCCTGCCTGCGATCCATTAATGGGCCAATTCTCACTTCCAACCATCATTGGACACCTAACATATGTCACATATACCTTCCCTTTTAACTTCAATGACATATCCTTCCTTGTCAAGATCCCTGACAACTCTCTAAACTTTCCACATGGCACATGCAATCTTGACACAGATGCTGAATTCACTCCTCCGCTCAACATATCCACCACCTAACAGAACTTTCCAACTCTATCTGGACACATATTATTTCCCTGATCCATGATTTCCTTTACGTTGATGTCCTTCTGACATACTTTGCACAAAAATCAATCCCCAATTTAACTTATTGAACCTCTCACAACTGAGCAACACTTACGGATCATCTTCATACAACAAGTCATCTTCATACAACAACGCCCATGGTAATCCCTCCCTGGCCTCACAGGTCAATGCTTTTAAAACAGCCACGAATAGTAATGGACTCAGCACCAATCCCTGATGCACATCCGCCCTCACTATAACTCTTTACTGTTCCCATGCTTTGTTTACACCACTGTCCTCACATTATCATACATAGCGATTACCCCCTTCACCAGCCATTCTTCAACTCTACATTTACTCAATGCCAACCAAACCACTTATCTTAGCGCTCTAGCCAATGTCATCTCCAGATCCACAAATGAATAAACTAAAGCTTTCCTTTTCGCCAGAATCTTCTCTTGCTGTTGCCATACTACGAATATGCCATCAGTCAATGCTTTCCCAGGCATAAATTAAAATTGCATCAGCATTCCTCATCCATCACCATGTCACAGATCTGCATTATCGTTTGACCTGACCAGCTCTGTGAATGATTTCATCCACCTTCCCACTTTTCATCTCTCCAATTTCTCTCCTCCACCCCCATCTCTGTGTTACTCTCTTTCCAGCCTTCAACTGTCCCACCTTCTACCATTCTATTCCATACATTCTCTACGTTCAGGAGGTGCTCCATATACTCCTTCCATCTCTGGCTTTACAACTATGCTTCCACTCTCATCCCTCAAACAGTTCACTTCAACTGCATCCTGCCTTTCCTCTGCCAACTGATTTTTTGCTATCACGGATACAGATCTCTGCCCTTCCTCCATATTAAGCTTCTCTCCAAATTTATTCTTCTCCCACTGCTGCACTTCAGCTACTGCATTCTTTACAATCATTTTCGTCATCTCATATTTGGCCAAATCCTCCTCCTCTGCAGTAGTACCCTTTGCATGGCACCATGTCTCATACTTGGTCTCATCTCACTCACTTTCTTCCCAACCTTTTCATTCCACCACCATGTCTGCTGATATATTGGCTGGTCCATTGTCTAACCACTTATCTCACTAGCTGCCTTCGGGAGTCCTTCCTTCATTTTCTCCCATATTTGGTTCACTTCATCACACTTCTCATCCGATATACCAGTATCTCTTGAAACTTCCTTTTTTCACATTCACCCACCTTCTTGATTGGGATTGCTCCCACCATACATTCATCCAACCTATCAATTGCATGTCAATCAGTATCAGATGGTGCTGTGACACTGTCTCTTCTCCAGGAATTACCTTCACAATCCATAGATATTTTCTATCCTGCTTATGTATTATCAGTAATAGATTTTGGTAGTCAATCCACCTGATGAGATCGTAATGATGATTGATGTTTTACGGCCACTTTTATGCACAAGGTAGGCTAAATGGGCCGAGCGACCTTCAAAGATAATGAAGCGAAGTCAAAGATGAAATCATCTTCAGATATGTCCACGCTCCTCTGACACCAATACACCCACACCCTGATTCCCATCTGGAAATCCTTGCCACATAAACTTATGCTGGAAACTCATATCACCATCCTTGTATTTCCGCTGTTCCATTGTGTCTCCTCCACACAGCACACATCTACTCATCACCTCATCAGGACATGCACCACTTACCCAGACCTGCCTGTCATAATCCTATATTCCAGGAGACAAATCTACAATTATTATCACCCTATATATATATATATATATATATATATATATATATATATATATATATATATATATAAAACCTTCCATAGAATTATATCTTTAGTCACGGGATCTATAGGGCACATAGAAGAGTTCTTAAGAGGAAAATTATCTCCATGACAACTGCCCAGCGACATTGGTGAGGGTCTTGATGAAGGATCCATGGTTGCATTAATTATGCTAGATTTATCTCCAGCTTGTGATGTAATCAATCACTCAATACTAATGAGGTAATTAGAGTTTTTGCTTTGGCATAGAGGAAAAGACCCCGAATTTGGGTAAAGTTGTATCTCATAAACCACATTCTAGAACCACAGAATTATACTGTATGTACGCTAAATCAGTTGGTGAAGATGTCAAATGGAAAAACGTTAAACATCATCGTTAGGCTAAGGATACTCAAATGTAGATGATTTCAAAGCAATGCAATAAATGGGATGATATTTCATCCTCAATTGAAGCTGATATTGGAGATATAAGTATTTCAATGAACAGCAACGTGCCTAAGTTGAACAAGAATAAGACTGAGAATAGGAATGTTTGCATTAAGGTAGGATCCACTTATATAAATTCCTACATATCTGTGAGAAATGCATGGCTTTGCTCAATGGACTGCCCCAGACCTCCATTAACAAGTTGCAATGTATACAGAACACGGCGGCACCGATTGTAACTCCAACATCACACTGGAGTCATATTACACCAATATTGAAGGATCTGCATTGGTTGCCTGTTAAGTATCGAGTGCAATTTAAGATCCCGATGCACACGCCCTACATGAACAAGCTCCAAGATACATATCTGACATGTTGACAGTTCATCAACCAAGAAGAACACTACGTTCGATGGGTTCAGTGACATTGGTGGTTCCAAGGGTTAGAACATCTAGCTATGGCGAAATAAAATTTCAGTGTTCAGCAGCCAAGTTATGGAATGGACTCCCAGCTCACATTTGTGAATCCAAAACACTGAACATTTTTAAGAAAACACATTTGTTCTCCAGCCATTTTGATCTTTAATTTCTTCTTTTTTTCTTTTTCTTAGTCAGTTATATATATATATATATATATATATATATATTTATATATCCCAATTTAGCTTTATACATATATGTTTATGAAATAATCGTATTATATATGTTATATCTTATATGTTTTTTGTTCTTCATAAGTTTAGGTACAACGCTTTCGAACGGGCTTTAAATATGAAAAGAGCGCTTTATAAGTTTGGTATAATAATAATAATATTAGATTATACTCTAAGAATGGAGAGGCAAGTGAATTATTTATGTAATTCCTGCTATTATGAAATACGAAGGATAGGTTTTATTCCTAAGTACACCAGCAACAAGACATCCAAGACTTCATTCCAAACCGTGTAACCTCTTGAGTGGATTATGACAATGCACTGTTGTATAATATCCCTCTCTCCTCCATGGTCTAACTGACAGTGCGGTTGGGAACATATCTCAACCACCGGAGTTCAAATCTCAGCCTGGGCATGTCTGACAGGTGTTTCATCTCTGATTTCACTTCATTACCTTTGGAGGTCATTTGCCCCATTTAGCCTAATTCGTAAACAAAAGTGGCCATAAAACATCTGTCTCTGACAAACCACCCACTGCGCTGCAACTGTGGTATAATGCACTTGCAAAAGGAACATATAACACCAGTTTTGTTCCGGTTGCGCTGGCTTTCTGCACATTTCAAATCACATCTCACACAATCAAACTACTGAGTGGAACAGCACCACTGTATCTAAGTGATCTGATCCAAATGAACATATCTGTGAAAGTGATGTGATGATGATGATGATTGATGTTTTACGGCCATATTTGTGCAAAATGGGCTAAATGGGCCAAGCAACTTCCAAAGGTAATGAGACGAAGGGAAAGACGAAACAACCTTCAGATATGCCCACGCTGGGATTCGAACACGGGTGGTAGTGATCTGTGGTCTAGCTCGCTACCGCTAGACCACGGAGGCGCCCCTGTGAAAGTGATGTGATCTGAGCCTTATTTTCACAGCGTCAAAGAGAAACACACCTTTCTCAGTATCAGCTCCCAGGCTGTGGAATAAGTTGCCATTATATTAAACTAGAAGCAAGTAAAAAGTCATTTCGTAATCTTCTTATAAATGTTTATTATTTTTCTATTTATAAAATCTATTAAAAAATGGTTTTTATATATAGAATGTCTCTGTACTATGTAAGCCAGAGGATGTATTAATTCTGACTCAGAGTAAAGCACTAACCACAATACAAAATACTATTAATATTATTATTGTTAGTATTATCATGAAAATTTCATGTTACCACTCTATTAATTTATTTCTGTATTAATTAAGCTTGAAATATATATATATATATATATATATATATATATATATATATATATATATAGCACTAAGAGAAGTTTGAAAGTTGTTTGGCCATGATTGTGTAAAACTGCTATTAGTGCCTTAGAGCAGCTAATTGCTGAATAGGGCGCTATATAAATGTCAGATTTTATATTATTATTATTAAAGGCAAATAGTTATGCAGATACACTGCTATACAGATGAACAACATCATATTAGTAGTAATGACAACATGAAAAATAGAAGAAATGTTTTACAAATGCTGCCTGTGCCAAGCTCATCAAGTAACCACAAATTGACAAAATAGGGAGTTTAATTAAAGAAATAATATTAGATGTAGGCAGTAAAATCCTTGAGTCAAAACACATAGAAAAACATTTAATATGATGAATGATCAATACCAAATCAAAATAACAAAAGACATTTGTTACCTATACAGATGTCCTGCAACATGGTGGCTGGAATCCCTGTTTGCTTCAATATTTCGGAGAAAAGAGTCACCAACATGTCACCTGGGTAGGTATCCTGAAATGTTTTCAATGCATCTCTTGTTACTTTTCATGTGTCTGATGTATCATTCCAGACTAGTACTGTTCACGGAAAGAGGAATTTTTTAAATACAGAAGTTCTTGTCCCATAGTGCCTGAAGTTGTTACTGTACACTGTCGTTGTTCGAGTATTGTTTAATATTTTATAACATATTTACCATAAAATACTGCCAGCTTTCCAGTAATGATCTGAACAAGGTACTTCAATGTCTTGTTAATATTATTGATAATATTTGCTCTACTTCTGGGTTACAAATTGTGCGGCTTTACAATGAACCATTTAAAAAGATTCAATATCTTTTTTGCAAGATGTGGATCGCACACTATTAAAGTGACTGAACCATGTTTACGTCAAGTACGCAGGCTATGTAAAAGGAACCCAGCCATTTGGATTGTTCTGGCAATTGTTTAAAGTATATATGAGGTTCCTATAGACCTCTCCCAACCCAGGCTTGCTATCATATGAGAGCCAAAGGCATTAACATTGTGGGGCACAGGGCAGGACATTAACGCTTGTCTGCTTGTCCGGGACAAGTGGTTTTGCATGCAGGACAAGTAGATCATCCCAAGTACTTGTCCAACAGGACCAGTAAACTGAAGGATATTGAAAACGACAGTTTAATCGTCATTTCTTGACATTTCAATTTACGTGTCATTTCCCCCAGATCACCGTCTGGAAGTTTGGTAAAAGAATGAAACCAACTGCGCATGTCGAATGCTTGGGCTAATCACAGCATGCTTTATCAATATCTGCAGTTGTTTAGCGAGCGTAGAGTTGATCGCAGTTGGCTCGTTAATGTCACCTGGTCACGGAAGTTTCAGTCCATGTGCTTGTGTTTACATCTGCTTTGCTTCCATGTGCTTGTGTTTCACAAATAAATATACAACAAACAAAAACACCATTCTTTATTCAACACTGCTAATAAATTGTAGCTTCGCGTAATTCAGTGATATTGTGGAGGTTTGTTGGGACAAGAAGTATGCAGAGATCCACGAATCTCATTTTACATCACTGACAGCGGTAAACAAGTTAATTTTACTGTAAAAGCAAAAATTAAATTACGTCAATTTAATCCACAAACACAATAAGAGTAACAGTGCTAACTAATTTTGTCGACAAGCAGCATACACCGATCTGGGTGCTGGGGGGAAAGGTAAACCCCTGCATGTCTATTAATATTATTATGAGATAACTAAGCACAGTTTGTGTGAGTGTGTGCATGCATGCATACATCCTTCATTTGATCCTGTAACATGCGATGATGTTAATATTTTGTGGCCACCTACGCTATATAGATTCCCGGTATTTTCCATACATGACGTCCTTCAGAAGAAAAAATAACAGGGAAAGAGCAACATCATGTTTTGAATACCATGCTTCAAGGCTGTGCCATATAAAGTAATCACTTGTTTTGACAGCTATGCATGCTACTTGTTACATCTAAGCTTTCAAAATGTTTACGGTGACTTTCTCTTTCCAGGGTTTTTTCCAGGGGTGTATTGAAAAACAAGGACTATTCCAAGACTGACCAGGAGTGCTATTAAAAACAATTATATTCCAGGAATTCCAGGATGCGTGCAAACCCTGGATAAGTAGAACTTGGGACATTTGTAATATTATCACAGATTAAAGCAAGAGTATGATTCCCGAGATATTAATATCACACCTGAGACCAATTACTGAGGAAGAAGTCATACTTTTAACTTACAAAATTGTAAACAAACACAGGTTGCTAACTCAGAACTCACATCATTACCAGTGTGTTTACAAAATGAGAATAACAGAGGCCAGTAGGAAACTCTATCTTTCTATGTTTTTATATTATCCAAAATGCATATGAGCTAAGACATTTATATCTGAAAGTTGTAGAACATCTTTTCTAAAAGTGCATCATTTTATAATGGCATATATATAACATGGCTCCTGCAGCCAAGAAATTATGATTTTCCAGGACATTTCCAGGACAAAATTACCATTTTCTAGGACAAAGTATACAAGATTTAAAGGTAATAAATCAAGATATGTTCTAAATGTATTTTTTCACAGGCAATATTTTTTCCACAACATTTTCTGAATTTGCAAAATTCAAGGACATTTCCAGGACCTGGAAAATGAATTTGTTATTTTCAAGGTTTTCCAGGATGCGTGGGAACCCTGTATAAGCAACACCAACCTAATTAAATGACTTCAATTATTTTATATTCTCTATCCCACTGATAATAAATGATACCCATTTATATACAATGGGGACCAACTAACTATTAAAAAAAAAACAGTGTAACAATTTAGTAACGCATATTATCAGTTATACCAACAGCAACAACATCAGGAATAGTAATATCAAATAAAGCATGCATATGTATGTAAACTAACCTTAAGAAACACACATTCACATAATGGTAACACCATTTGTTACATCAATAAGTAGAAGATGAGCTAAAATTTTAATAACATTGTCATAACTCTATATAACATAGGTGTTTGATCATCTAGTTTTTAAACACTGCATAACTAACATTATAATTAACATAATAGATGGGCCATGTTTAACATATATGCAGCCTTCGGCTACTGTATTCTTCTGTGTATCGTGCACACCTTTTTCATTGTTTGTTTTGGGTTTGCACGATATACACCACAACTAAATGTGTCCAGTTTTTCTAAAATAAAATAGACAGACTGATATATTTTATTGCTAAGTTGATATTAATGACTGGCTAGGATTTGCACTTGCTATTTATAATACTGTAAACTTAATTAAACTGTAGTAATGGTTATTATAATAAATCACGTAATTCCCTTGTTTGTCTAATTATTTTCTTTTATCTTTAATTACCAAATGATCAAAAGGATCATTATACAAGTGTGAATATAAATCACTACTGTACAAACTTGACTTATACGTGTGTCGTATTTCATCGATTAGCCACACATTTGAAGCCACTGCTCAGAATTGAGACAAGTACGTTTTAGTTCATATTCAACATTGGCTATACTATCTATGTAATTCATTGTCTGCCAAGGTCTAAGCGCTATTCTGGTTTTAGTAATGATGTTTTCTAATTCGGGATTTACATTCTCTTGGCATTATATTATTATTGCGTTACATTTAATGTTATATATGTATATACATGTAAACTGGAAATAACTTCATTTGTTATATGTCAAGTTTATATCTTCTGCCCCACATCTGAGCAATAGAACTAACGCTAAACAATCCCATTACACAGGTCCATTGATGATCATTTGAGATGATGAAGGCGAGGTATTTTGAATAATTACATTGACTTAGAGAAAGCAGGCTATGATATTGATTTAGTTACAAACGGTTAAAAGAATATTAAATAATAATTATGTTTTCATTCGTGTATGGTTTTTGTTACACTGGCCAGTATTGGGGGGGGGGGGGGTCTACACTATACAGCCAAGACATGATGATAAGATATTACAAATCTAGTTTACTGATTTAATACTGTATCAACAACAACCATGCATGTCTTGATTCTGATACAATAGACATATATTTTAGTATTACCTAATGTTAATTATTGCTGTTATCTATGTATATAAATGTTGTATGAAATTAAATAAATACAATAAACATTATGATTCAGTTAGTATAGTTGCAGTTTTCCTTTTAAGTTTACTATTTGGATTGATGCATGTTCAATTGTAAATGAGTTTGGAAGATTATCTATGCCGCTATGGTGACTTTGTTGTTTTTAATGTATTTTATCTCGGAAATGTAATATGTAATGTTTAATAAAAACGTTATGATTACACAAGCTTTATAGTGCTGCCACCTTTCGAGTTTGTGGCGCAACACTAACCAAGTTTAGGTAATAGTTCGTTGGCCCCCCCGAGTTCAAGTTATGGCACATCACTATAAATGCGTAATTACATCGTTTTTACCTGTAGTCACCATGCAACTGACTTTGTAAAATGTTAATTTACCTTTAATCCACCCCTTGACGCCTTACAGAGGGGCGTTCTTAAAGCATGAACAATTACAACGTCATCATCACTGTCCACGAAGTGTTTCTCAAATGTCAGACGTTTCTGCAGCCTGTGATATTCCTCTTGTCCAGACTTCAAATGACCAAATACCACTTTCGCTCGTTCCATGCCTCCTATTATTAGTTGACCGCAAGGAATGCAAGAGCCTTTAATTACAATTACAACGCCACAAAACAAGGATTAATTTGTATGAACAGTTCCAGTTTGGTCTTTGAAATGACCATAAGCCTGATGATAAGGGTGGGGGGATTTCCTTGGAATTACCATTGGCCTCGATTTGGTTTCTGTGTCTGTCAGGCGATCGGCTTGAACTATTTATAAATTGGTTTAAAATATTTTCTCCACCCAACAACGCAGCAGTTTCAGTTCATGAAATATAGCAATTGTATGATTAGTGAAATTGGAACGAATACGGATACTAACGATGAGCCAGGTACTATCGATGTAGAACGAACTAAGTTGGGTACAAAACGATGTAAACCGTTAGGCGCCATCGTGACGTCACCAAAGCGTATGTCGCGAGGCATGTTTACAAATATTGTGTTTTATACACCATCTTGATAACGTTTATGACTTACCACGCTTTTAACTGCTGAGATACTGTTATTACCAGATCTTAGACAGATCAAAGGATCTGAATCGATCAGTTGATGGCCGGGGAACATTTTAGTTGATTCAGGCCATTTCTGACCGATGTAGGTCTACACAATCATAATCGTAAACATGGAATAATTTATTAATAATATTATACATGTCTATAATTAATTGTAACCAGCTGGGGTTGGCCGTTTCTTCCGAGGGTGGTTTAAACCGCGCAAGAAATAGTTTCTTCCGGATGATACATTTTATGAAAATTTAAATATTTTCAAGTTTTAACACTTAAATATTATTCTGATCTAAATAATTATTAATATATTAATGATAATTATAATATTTAAAGCCAATTTAAGCATGGTTAAGCAACTGTAAATGTTATAGAATAGCTAGGTTTTTACTAATGTACAAATTTTCAAAACAATTGCTAAATCCAAAATCTGGTTGGCACAAAAGAGCGTTCGAGGCTCCGTGAGCTGCAATGCTGTCATGTGGCGATTGGTTCACTCATCCATAAAAAAATGAGTACCTGGCTATGACTATGTGTTTGAGTGACGCTTCGCGCCTATAATGGCAGCATGCGTTGTATTGCTCCATTGGGAATTGAGATATGTGCCGGGTGGAAACAGATCTCAGTCGGGGATAATAATATTGTAAATAATATTAAAAAGCGCCCCAGGGCAGCTTCTAGCTGAATAGGGTGCTATATGAATATCACATATTATTATATTATTGTATACTGTTATAGTATTGATGTAAAGTAATGAATCTGTAGACTGAGCTTGTTGATCATGGCAGTATGCAGTTATCTTTTTGATTTTATATGTGGAATATATGTTACTTAACATTGCCATTAGATTTGTTTTGGGTAGCTGTGATGAAGTTCTAGAAAGTTGCATTACTTCGGAACCATAAATTTGGGTGCTTGTTATTTTGAGATCCCTTATATCTACTCCATCTGACATTTCGACCAGACATTTATTGCACTTTCTTCCCCCAAAAAAAAGTGGAAGTAACTAGTTTCTTCCATTGTCCTGGAATAAATAGGCTTCTTCTGGAAGAAACCCCACCCTGCTAGTAACAACAGACACTCAGGAATCAGGAAAAAAATAAACACTTAATTTATTGTGGCCATTTTAACAGATTACCAAAAACATATGACATCATTATCTTCATATAAGATTTGTTTGAAAACAGTTTAATATTGATTATTGACTAAGTCTAAAGGTAAATGATAAAATAATGAATACAAACAAACCTAGATGTGTGAATCAGACATGGGATCAATTCAATATTGGAATTGGTGGTCAATTCTAATTCCGGAATTGAGTATTTAAAAAAAGTGAAATTGGAATTGATAAAATTGGAATTGAAGTTTCCTACAAAAAATTAAATCCACAAATTAATTTACCATTTAATTTTTTAATTAAGAAATATTTCTTACTTGGAATATAAACTACTCGGAGTAGGTATTCCAAGTATGTACTCGGAGTAGGTATTCCGGGTACCTACTCATGGTAAAAAGTAGTAGGTAACAAAGAGAATTGACACATTTGGAATTGATCAATTTGATGTGGAATTGACTAAATGGAATTGACAAAATGGAATTGACCCCATGTCTGGTGTGAATGAACATTACTGAACTACATACTTCACAGAGATGTATGATATAAAACTGATAACTATAGCATAAAGCTGTATGAATTTTGATTAATTAATAAATTTTACGGAGCTAAATTGCCTCCTGATTTATTTGAAAGTTAAATAACAACTGTTTGGCTAGATATTAGAATCTTAATTGACTGGTTGCAGTTTTAATGTTGCTATGAATTTCCAGACTTGTGTTCCTGTGTGCTTAAATGAACTTTTCCCAAATGATTTGACAGAAAGCATGCAGAGAGATAAAAGACTGGACATTATTACAGTCCTTGATACATGTCAGGCCAAAAGAATTACTAAGATACCTAGGGGATTTATCGTTAATAATGTTATGAATCAGGCTTTAATTTAAGCTGTTTTACACACAACTCCACAGGTAATATTCCAACCTTTCTATGCTCATTAGCACCTATCTGAACTCAGGCTGGTGCATTTAGCAGGAACCTTATAACCTTGTTCTGAATAGCCTGCAATCTGGATTAATATATTTTGGTTATTTCAGAATATGAAGATGCACTGGCATACTTAAAATGATATTATATACCAGTAAGTGGCTGGTGTTGAACTTTTTAGCTGAAATGTTTACTTTGGTGTTTAATTTACTAATTATCTTTTCATCTAAACGTTCTATTTTAACGGATTAACAGGATGTTGCCTTTACATTAATTGTACTTGATATGAACTGTTTTGTGAAGCTTTCCTTTTGAAGCAAAACAGATTGATTGTTTTCCCAAAATTGAGGAAATTGTCCACAGATTGCTGATGTTTTATTAATATTTAGGACTGAAATAATTCTAGGATCTTACTGTGTCAAATGTCTTTTGAAGATCCAGTACAACTATTCTTATGTAATGATCTTTGTCCTGTTTTTGTTTGAGATTGTCTGTGGGATGTATAAAGCCTGTGGCAGTACAGTAGGAAGATCTAAAACAAGATTGATAATCACATAGTGTCTATTGGTTTGAAGGTATTCATTCTATTGGTCAAAGATAATTCTTGTTTACTATTTCTTTATGAATTGGTGTCACCTGAACAGATTTTAGGTCAGGCAATTCACTAAATATTAAAGAGCTATTTAAGATATGTGTTAATGGAGATGCCATAATCTGAGCAAGATTTTTGTCAAATCTGGCAAATATTTGGTCGAAACCAGTTGTCTTTTTGGAATTCAGTTTACATACAATCTTATAAACTTAATTTTCTTGAACTATGCTCAGACAGATAAATCTATAGGTACACCTAAATGTTAGTCATATTCATTGATATGGTTTCACCCATCATTAATTACCCAGACTTTGCGGATGTTTACCAGTAGCAACTAATAATGAGGCTATAGTTGTAATAATTGTTATAGTATGTGGTTACTTCGATTGTATCAAGTCTTGTGTTGTTATTGATGCTAAGGCCCACACTTCCAATTTTAGTTATGCATTTGGAAGACTTTTATGTATCTGCTTAAGTTTTTTAGGCTGCTGTTTGAATTTCTTACCTTGTGCACATGATAGTCTAACATAGTTAATTTTTTCTTGTACTGTGCTTCATTTTTGAAAACAATTTCTGTTATTGCATTTTGATTTCTTAAACTTTGTTAGTGCTCTATCTTATTCATAACTGATATGTAGGACATCCACTGTTATCCATGAGTCAGTAGGATATTTAACAGAAACATACCTCTTTGGTGCAATGCTGTCAATGTCAGATAGAAATTTACATTTTAAAATGTACCATGCATCACGTACATAATTACTATGGCCTAGTGGGTAAGAGTATAGGACTACTTAATCATGGTCATACTGTGCGAGGGGTCGGAGGTTCAAATACCCGCTGTGGAACTATAGTATGAGGAGTTTATCCATCCAACCAGGCAACTGGTAAGGTTTTCTCCATCGTATATTGTAAATTCTAAATTTATTTAGAATTAGTTCTCGTTGATGAAGCAGTACATTACAGAGCATATGCAGCTCCCTCATTTGAGGTAGTTAAGCCACTTAAAATAGCTGCCATTTCGGCCATTATTATTAATGTTTGCCAGTTTACCTCCTGCAGTTTTTGCTCAAGGACTTTGGTGTACCCTTGGAGAAAGATGATGATGATGATTGATGTTTTACGGCCTCTCTTGTGCACATGGAAGGCTAAATGGCCCAACGACCTCCAAAGGTAATGAAGCGAAGTCTAAGATGAAACACCCTTCTGATATGCCTACAACAAGTTTAGAACTCCGATGCTAGTGATCTGTGGTCCAACGCACTACCAGTTAGACCACAGAGCAATTTAACTTCTTTATGTCCACTAACAGGTATTCCCTTATACTTTCTGGTACATTATATTAGGAGGTAATCCTTACGGCAAGATTAATGACTCGATGAAAGCTCCACGAAAAACATGAGAAACGTTTTGGATTTGTTGGTACTAGTTTCTCTATTAATTAATTATTAAATACATTAATTTGAAAGATAAAAATAAACTATAGTTTCAATAAATACCACATTAGATCATCTCAAAATATTTCTTAATAAGTTTCTTTTGTATTAAATTCACAAAATATAAAGAATATAAATTTCTGATGGTTTCTGACGTCATAAAGGTATTTATTACAGGTTTACGACATTTTTGATTACATTATATAGTTTTTTTTTTACCGAAGTACAACCTTTTAAGAAACTACTATAAATAGGTTAAACACACAATCGTTATATAATCTGCGCCGAGAAACAGATATATCAAATGTTACCTGACTGGTTGACCAGTGTTTTGGGGGAAGATTTTATACAGGATACATGTTTTCAGGTGCGATGCCAACGATAGTATTAATTATCAGGTTATCTTAAAATGTTCAAAATGATACGCTGACTTCAATTCTGGCAGCTGATGTAGCTTTAGACGAACAGGTATGATATGATCACATTTTCACGTGTTTGTCATCATGCCAGTAATACCATTCTGAATTTGCTGAATGCCACTGAAGTCATAATCAGATCTGCCACACGTCGCGGACGTATTATAGTCTATACGAGTTGTAACAAAGGCATGAATCTCTGTAATTATTACAATGGTACATGATGCATGCATGAATAATGACAAATAATTATTGTTATGTTTAGGTGCACATACACAACAGGACAATGGTCATCTTAGAACGGTGCAACAGAACTGTTTATTCTCAAGATACATAGACTGATGTGTACACTCATGGCAGTCGGCCACTACAACATATGATTGTTTATAAGTAGCATACATTACACTGTCCACACCTAATGTAAAAGTTAATTAAGCATTAATTTTGCAGTATACAAAAACTGATACTTATAACTAGACTAATAATTATTTTTCTTTTGTCAAGACTATACTAACTATTGTAAATGTAATCTAACATAAGATAACCTGTAGACATGCACAACAAAATGTCAGAAATTACAGATCAAATATCTTCTTGGGTTTTCTGTCTCTTAACGGATAGCGTCTTGGAGTAGTTAGTGTATCGGGTGGTTTATCTGTGGGAGTTGGTGGTGTGGTATTATCCTGGGTAACACTAGTATTCGGCGAATCTGAACTCTGATCTGATTGTACTGGGCTTACAACTGGATTTACATTAGGCGGTACACCATCAGGTAGTGTTACTGGTATTTGGTTGGGTGGTGCAGCGGTGGGTATCACCTGACTAGGTATATATTCTGGCTGGTGATCTGAAATAGTCTCGCCTGATCTTAGTAGATGATCAACATGAATATGGCATACATCCTGGCCTACACGAACACGATACGTAAGTGGACCTAATCGTTTCGGGATTGTTCCTGGCATCCACTTTTCCTCTCCATTTCGATGGCTTCGAACTATATCACTGCACTCAAATTGTCTAAACTTAGTGGATACATCTGGTGACTGTTTATCTACTATCTTACTGCGCAAGTCAGGTTTTATCAGATTGAATCTGGTACGTGGTTGTCGTTTCAAAAACAACTCAGCTGGAGACCTGCCTGTGCTGGTATGTGGAGTTATTCTATACATCAACAGGAAATTAGCTAACTGCTGGCTTCGAGACATGGATGGAGACTTCCTTAGTCCTTGTTTGAACGTCTGAACACAGCGTTCAATACAACCGTTACTGGATGGATGGTATGGTGGTGTCAATGTTTGCTTGATACCATTTAGCTTCAAGAACTGGGCAAACTCTCGGCTTGCAAACTGTGGTCCGTTATCAGACACTACCTCATAATCTCGATGACTCTCTGAGAGGTAGTACTTGCGGTGGGGAATACCTCTAACCACTTGGATTAACCGTCAACCACCAGAAGGTAGTTTGTTCCCTCGTATTCAGCAAAGTCAATATGTAGCCTTTCCCACACATGACTTGGATACTTTATCGGTCCAGTTGGCGGTGTTTTGCGATATAATAGGCAAATGTTGCAACTGCCAACTAACTTTTCTATGTCACTGTCTATACCCAGATACCATAGATAACTTCGAGCCAAACCTTTCATGCGAACAATGCCTTGATGTTCCTCATGTAAGTCATTTAGCAGCTGTGGTCTGTATTTAGTTGGAATCACAACTCTTAACCCCCAAAGTATACATCCTTGTAACTCATCTTTTCTACGAAAGTAGGGCTCCAATTCATCATCATCCAAATAATTGGGCCAACCAATTAGCACATGGTTTAACACACGTGAGAGCACTCTATCTTTCCGCGTTTCTGCACTGATCTGTTGAGCAGTAATGGGTAAATTGTTGGTATAGGTAAAATAATTCACCCGTAACTCTGTGGCTAAAGTAGACCCTGCAACTGGGAAACGCGATAACACATCAACGTTTGTGTGATCTTCCGATCTCCTATACAGTATAGAGTATTGATAGGCCATCAGTATTAATGCCCATCTCTGTAACCTCAGAGCTGATAATGCTGGTATACCCGTTTTAGGACCAAATATGGTAGTGAGAGGTTTGTGATCCGTTATTAGATTAAATTTCCTTCCATACAAGTATTTATGGAACTTTTGAACACCATAGATGATTCCTAGAGCTTCACGCTCTATCTGGGCATAGTTTTTCTCTGCAGGTGTTAATGTACGTGATGCAAAGGCTATAGGTCGTTCATCAACATTCGGCATGGTGTGCGAAATTACACATCCAACTCCATAAGGGGATGCATCACATGCTAGATGCAATGGCTTTTTTACATCATAATGTACAAGCAGACTGTCACTTGTCAGACATTTCTTACAGTCTTGAAAGGCCTTCCCACACTCAGACGTCCACTTCCATTGAACATTCTTTCCTAACAAGAAATACATAGGGGCTAACTTAGTAGACAGGCATAAACTTGCCATAATAGTTTACTAAACCTAGGAACATACGAAGTTCCTCCACATTGTTAGGTTTCTTGGATTCCAAAATAGATGCTACTTTCTCCTTTGTGGGATGCAGTCCATCTGCATCTACTTTATGGCCTAAGTACTCGACACTAGCTTCCATGAAGCTACATTTGGAAGTATTGACACGAATGTTATGACGCTCTAGCCTCTGTAAGACTTCGTCAAGAACTGTTTCATGTTTCTCCTGTTTAGATGATGCAATCAAGATATCATCAAGAGAGCACGTAACATGATCCAATCCACTAAGTACTTGATTCATAACATTCTGAAAGATCGACGGTGCTGTCGATATGCCATGTGCGAGGCGCTGGTACTGGAAAAGACCTTTATGGGTGTTCACAGTGAGGTATTCCTTTGATTCCTCAGATAACTCTAGCTGTTGATAAGCATTTGACAAATCAAGCATAGTAAAGACCTTATCTGCTCCTAACTTGAAAAAAGGTCCCCAGCTGTTGGTAACGGATAGCATGTATCCTCCACTACTTTATTTATGGTGACTTTATAATCTCCACATATTCTGATTGATCTATTTGCCTTTGGTACAACCACGATCGGGGCTGACCACTTGTTTCTTTCCACCTTTACAATGACACCATTACTCTCAAGTCGATGCAATTCTTGCTCAACTTTGTCCTTGAGTGCATAAGGCACCGATCTAGGTTTGTGAAAGATTGGGTTTGAATGTGGTTTCAGCATGATGTTGACTGTGAAGTGCTTAATGGTACCAATACCCTCTTTAAACACTGATGGGCGTGCTGCTATAATTTCATTTATACACATACACAAAAGGACAATGGTCATCTTAGAACGGTGCAACAGAACTGTACACTCATGGCAGTCGGCCACTACAACAAATGATTTTTTTATAAGTAGCATACATTCCAATTATCTAATAATAATAATACTTATAACAATAAAAACATCTATATAACATCTGATCTAGCTCAGACAATATGTAATGAGAGGTAAGTTTGCTCAGTGGGAATGTATATTTTTGGTTGAAGATTAATAACTCTCGGCTATTATTATTCCGAATGATGAAGTTGTATATACAAATGTGAGCTATAAATTGATAAATTTCTAACTGTTATGTGTTAACACAATATAGCAATGGATTATACTGCACATTGTGTAACGCTGTTGTAATGGCTAAACAGTCTTAAACAATAGCTCACCAGCATTTGTGGACTCGTTCGGCGATGTTCAATATAAATCCATTGTTAAATAATTAAGTAATAAAAACATGATGTACCGGTTTGTGCTATATGTGTATCAACAACTTTGTCATATTTCTGATTTTCAAGTAAAGATAATATATATATATATATTAATACAATCTTTATGTCTCTCATAACTCAAATAGACTCGTATGCGGACACCTTTTTGTCATTACTTTGAACATATAAGTATTGTAATATATTTACAAAGTGAGATTTAAAGAAATAACTATATATAATAATTAAAAAAATAATTACAATTTTTTACAGAATTCCTTACATTAAAAAAACGCGAGCGATTAACCCACTTTCCATGCCATGTGATTTATGAACTCCCTCTCTCTCTCTCTCTCTCTATATATATATATATATATATATATATATAATGCTGAATGTTTGTGATGAGCATCAAATGTTGAAACATGTTTTTATAGAAGCCAAACTGTTAAGTTAATATCGACGATTACCCAGGACAACTCTTGTCCTTGTGTTTACGTCTTACTAATATAATATTTGTGCTTGTGGTAGAAAACATGGGAGTAGGCGAACATGATATCTAGTCATCGGAATGATGGAGATGAGGAACATCCCAGACCTAGATACTGTCAGAGATTTGACAAACACTTCGTGGACAAGGCTGATGATGTTGTAAGTGTTCATGCTTTAAGAACGCCCCTCCGTAAGGCGTACAAAGGTGGATTTAAGGTAAATGTTTTATAATAAAGTAATCGAGAGAAACAGACAACAGGATGCTTCAGTTTTGAACTCATCAACTGATTTTAGCATACCACAGAGATAAAAAATAATCGTGATATTACAACTTAATTGCAATACGAAGACTTGACTAGCCTTTTGGGTGTCCGAATCAGTAGTTTATTTCACCTCGTTACTGATCTGGTCATAACGGAGACACATGGCTCAATGGTGACCCATAGTGTAACACCCCGTAAACAGTGGTCTGTGTCCGATTCGAACGCACAGCCTGGATGTTTGTAGCACAGTGCTTTAACTACTGCGCTATCCTAACCCCCATGCCAGTGATTTAGATGAAAACCTATTTTACATATAATAATAAGATACAAAAACTTATATAACGCCAATACCATCGAAAAGAATCGAGCCCAGTGGTGCACCTATTCCAGGGGATGGGAAAACCCATAGTCCGGGTACGATGCAAAGTTAATCAGCAATGATCAGATGGCAAGGAAACGTGGAAAGGATAAGCGAGCCCGAAAAGGTGGTTTTTCAAATGGTGACGGAAAGAAACTATACTATTCGATGACTTAACATGTTCAGAGAATGAAATCCAAAGAGTAGGGACAGCAACTAAAAAAGCACGAGTCCCAGCATGAGTTTTAACCCTGGGAACAGACAACAAGTGAAAACCGGATGAACGGAGCTATCTGGGCTTGGGTGCTAAAGAAAGCATGGAAAATAGATATGAAGGTTCTCTAGAAGAAAGAGTTTGATAGGCAATAGTGCAGAGTTTGGAAATGATGCAAAATTGAACAGGGAGCCAGTGAAGAGATTTCAGAAGCGGGACAGAATGGGAAAACTGAGGAGACCGTGTGACAACCCTAGCTAAGTAGTTCTGAACACAGTGAAGTTTTAGAATATCCTTAGATGCGATGTTATAAAGAAGAGAGTTACAGCAATCAAGCCTACTAGTAATGAGTGCTGTAGCAATGGTTTTGGTGACTGAAAGAGAAATATAGCGCCGAAACGGTGAAAGTCACGAATATGATAGAAGCAGGAGCGACATGTCAGAGAAATAATAAGAGAGACTAAGGGTACAGGACGGTGTAAGGAGGTTTATGCTTTGGGAAGGAAGGGTTAGTTACTTAGATACGTTATTATTATACAGTAATATACCTTTGACGACTATTTCAGCGAAGTCGGTTCACTGTATTAGATTAGAGTATATTGTTTTTAGTACATCTCCCAGTTTTCAGGGAAGTAGAATCTAGTTTAGTAAGAACTCAGAAGGAATTCGAAAGGTTCCTGAATTATACGAAATATTTGTCAATAACAATTATATATATATATATATATATATATGGGGGGGTCATTTTGAGCCAAGCCATCCTTAAAGTAGTGCCAACTATATTACCGGGGTCATGACAATATATATATATAGACAGAGAGAGAGAGCGTTATATGTTTTATTTTCACGACACAGAATTCTAACTTTCCACGAGTAAAGGTTGAATCGTTCAAATGTTTCAGGATACTTACCCAAGTGACATGTTGGTGGCTCGTTTCTCTGAAATGTTGGAGCAGACAAGCATACCGGCCACGATGCTACAGGATATTTGTATAGGTAATTATCTGTATTTTTGTATGCTGTACTCAATTATATATGTATGTACCTTCAATCAGAGATCTCACAGTTTTCTTAGCCTGAAAGAGTCTGACGTCAACCATAAACAGGCTTGCTTTATTTAAATCAACTGATTGAAATATTTTAAATAAGTCATGATTTAAATAGCTGCATTTTACAAGGAGCGTTTCATAAATAATTTAATGTACGTGGATGCTACCTGTATCATAGCTCCCTCACCTTCAGCTCTCCGGAAACTACTTGACATCTCTGCTGAAGTGTATGCGTTTCAAACCAAATTCGCCGATTGGTTTATTTGTACCTACTCTCTGCCTTAATGATGTACCTCTGACCTTCGTGACACGTTACACATATTTATGTGTAACTATACATGACAAACATCAGAATGATGATGATATAATGAGATGTATGTTAAATCACTTTATCCAAGAGGGAATATGCTTATCAGTCGCTTCAAAACATGTTCCTTCAGTATTTAATTAAATTATTTAGATAATTCCTTTCCAATGCCTATGGCTTTCATTATGGTCAACGTATAAATAGTAATCATATAAACGTGTTGTATTGGCCTTTAATAATATATACAGAACATTATTTTTAGGTGCTACTTCGCCAAAACGTTTATAGTTTTAAAACACGTTTAGGTGCTACTAGCAATTTGCTAGTACAATGTATTGTTTTTTGTTTCAACGTTTATAGTTTTAAAACACGTTTAGGTGCTACTAGCAATTTGCTAGTACAATGCATTGTTTTTTGTTTCAAGTTTGTTTTACTATCATTCTAGCTCTTGTGCTAGATGGACGAAAATAGTTAATTTCAATTTTTTATATATTTGTTGTGGGTATTATATACTTCACTGTATCATATGTAATTTTAAATTCTGAAATAAATTATTTGAATTGAATATATTAGACAAAACTAGCATTTTTAGTCATGCATTGACTACTTAGAACGAGTCATTTTCATTTATTTTTTAATAATAAAATCTTATTTACAATCGATAAAATATTTACAAAATGTTTAATGTTAAATTGCTAGAATATGTTAATATTATCCGGTATAATAAATCATACTGGTTCACCATAATTCCGCTAAGTTCATGTTCGTAGGTAATATAAGGGGTCAATTGAAGTCGTATATTGGACGTAAATGATGTCTTACGTGAAGTGATATATTTTCCGATTATTCAGAGTATCAATCAGATAATAACGTCTCGTACAGGCCTGATGGATCAATTGATAGTCATCTTCATAATAAGCTTGATTGTTTGTAAAGTTTGCAAGGAATACAGAAACATCATATTAAGAACCACGTGATGGTGCACATTCCCATTGAAAAGTACCGAGATCCGGGACGCTGCCGGCTCCGGATCTCGGCCTTAGCTAAGTTCTCTCTTTCAAAACTCCGAACTCATGTGGTCTCGAATCTACTTTATTCCTCTACTCAAAACTGTACAAAAACTATACACTCCTCGAAATTATACACTCCAGAACTACATCTACTCCCTACTTCCACTCTTTACTCCAAAATAATCTACAAAAATCCATATATATATATATATATATATATATATATAGCGAATTGTCCCCTCAGCACCGTGAGCTGAGCCGAGAACAATCCCCCGCTAAAACTCCTCCCACACATTCAAACAGGTATATAAAGGGGAATTCTCCCCCAGCACAATCAGCGTGTTGTCCAGTGGAGTCTCGCATGTCCCTTGATCCAATATCCTCTGACTTGGCTGTACAATTACAAACATCCCTAACAAAGCTTTCACACATTCAACCCACACCACGAAAACATTAATAGAGTACAAACCCAACCAAACCCCGCGGCTACGTCATCTACAACCATGCGATCCCAACAACCGGCACGGGCGATCACTAATTCTTCATAACATAAATTAATTCGACAACCGCCATGACTTTACACCATTGCACTAGTACTGACTAAATAAAGTATTGAAGTTTTACTCAACTTCGATGTGGCATCATGGGTTAGAGTGTCGGTCCTCCTTACTCATGGTCATGCTGTGTGCGAGATCGGAAGCTCGATTCCCGGCCGTGGCACTAAAGTAGGAAGAGTTGTTCATCCAACCAGACAACGAGTAAGGTTTACTCGGCCGAATATGCAACCTACCGTAAATTCAATGTTTTTAAAGAATTAGTTCCCGTGGTGAAGCAGTTTGTTACAGACCAACTGTGTCTACCTCATTTGAGGTAGCCAAGCCACGTTAAATAGCAGCCATTTAAGCCATTACTATTATTATTATTATTATTCCTGAAGATAGAATCCATTACGTATAGGACAATCGCTATGATGTCCCAGGACAATCCGTTTTCGGCTCAAATAAATGCACACGCAGGAAGGTAAACAAGCGAGCGCCCACACACACCCATACACACACACACGCGCGCGCGCGCACACACACACACACACACACACACCTGCAAACCCCTACCCATACTCATACCCATAACAAGGGCGTCCGTTTTGAATTTCAGGAAACACCCAGCAGGTAGGAGCAGGATAATTCGATTCCAGGATTTCACAACTTTACAGGTAATAATGATCAATTGGATATGGTTCGGTCAGAACCGGACACGATTCTGAGACAACATCCTAGACCAATTCCTAGATAACTATTATTATTTCTATTAAAAAGACCGAGTGTTAGACGCTATCGGTAACATCAAATGTGACATATTTTGTATGTTCTTGTATGCCGGGCTATTTATTGTTGGCAGCCAGCCATCAGGGCTAACGGTATATGTATATTTATAAACCTACGTACATTTTTATGTATCATTAAGGTACTATTGTTAGGCTCGTTCTTTCCACAATATTATTTTATGGTGATCCATAATGTGCGACAAGACGGTCACATTAAGACAGTCACAGGTCACAGCAACAGTAGTTTTATCACACGCGTACACACACACACACACACGTATATACACACGCGCGCGCGCACGCGCACACACGTATATACACGCGCGCGCACATATATACATACACATGTACACACACATACACACACACACACACTCGAACATACGCACACACTCGCACACACATAATAAATTAATAGAAAAGAGAAAAGATGGTAAATGTGGGATTATTTTAGGGATGTTGTATTCCCAATGATGCACAAAAATTAATACAGAATCTTAGAATAACATTAAAAACAACCTTGGATTTCAAGACCCTCGGACCATATTACTGCTGTAAATGTAAAGACGAAGTTATCACTTGGTGGAAACTTTATATAAATGTACCTTTCTACCAAAGTTGATAATCTGCACTGAATGATCTTTGACCGAAGCAGCATAGGGTGATAGTAATGTTATCTTTATTTACCACTTAAAGATAGATTTAGAAGTAAAACTACTTATGGTTGATGTCTACACGTTTCATATAATTTAGGTAATCTCTCTCTCTCTCTATATATATATATATATATATATATACAAAGAGCGAGAGAGGGAGAGAGAGAGAATCGCGTACTTTCCTTTTAACGCAATCCATTAAATAATTTTTTTTTCTATTCATACAAACGTTAATGCTTTCTCTTTGATCTTTTTCAGCAACATTCCATACATAGTACCTATACGGGCTGTCAACAGACTATGTTCATCGGGTCTACAGGCTTGTGCTGACATAGCAGGTATGGCTGATAAAGTTAATCTTGTCTTCCTTCATCTTTTTTTAATCTTCGTATCTGTATAACAATTGAAATAATCTAATAGTGACTATCCACTCTGTTTGTCTGTATCGATTCTTTGTGAGTGTGTCTTGGTGGTTAGAGGGCGCCACCGTTGTCTAGCGATAGCGTGTTGGATCACAGATCACTACCACCCGTGTTCGAATCTCGGCGTGGCCATATCTAAAATTTGTGTGTATGCATGTGTAAGGGTATGTGCGTATGCGCGTATTATTATTATTATTATTAGCACGTTTTATCTATTGACAATGAATTACTTTTAGATCAGCCTTCGCGCTAGATTGATTTTCTATTAAAACTGGATCAGCAAAATATTCCCTTAAAAAGTGAATGAATGTGATTTTGCGGCGCATCGGCACAAAAAGGCCATTTTTTTGTTGCCAAAACGAGATAATGATTTAAATTAAAACCATAAACATATTATCCTAAGAACATATTTCTCCTGCAATCAATGCGCAAGTAGGTACTCCAATCCAAATAACGGATATCAGCTTCCACCTATACGCAATCAATCATATAAACATTTTCTGTTAAAATAAGATGTAAAAGATCAGTATTTCTTTTGGATTAATATCCCTAAAACGTCCATCTATCATCAGTAAAGAGAATCGTAGTTATGTTCACCACGATGTAATGAAAACAAAGTATTACCATATAAGTATAATTTTCTAGAGCGTTTCATTTCTATTGCGGGAGATATGTTAGAGCTTCTTCGGTCATAATTTTAAGAGCATGCATATACAATAAAGAAATATAATATTTTCCTCACTTATTTAGAAACAAAAACGTATTAAGTCAATAGTACGACCGTGAGGATAGGCAGTCGTATTAAAATTATTCATGAAATATTCCATTAGAAAGAAAGACATTCACCATCATAGCCTGTTAAAGTATCAAAGACGCCATATCGAACAATGTAATTTTTTATCACAGCAATACTACCAGCACCACAAACATACACTGACAAAATATATATACATATATAATGGTCAAGCTGGAATACATTGTTCTGTGGTAAAGAAAATATTCAGTTTAAAGGCTACTATTATTTATAGTGCATGATAGATATAAACAATATTACAGGTCGCCATTGTAGAGCTTGGTTATGACCCAGCATCACGTCAAAGGTTGTAATTATATTTCCATACAGTATAATAAATCATTTTAATTATATATATATATATATATATATATATATATATATCCACACTTCATAATAAAATATATTTTTATGTAGTACCGTCAATAAAAAGAAATCACACCACCGCACGAAAAGACCAACCTATACTTGATCCAATGCCCGTTATGATCAATGCCATGAATCATAATGTCCCCTCCACCCTATATTCTATACGAAACACTTCAACAACGAGACAGGTCCACAACGGAGCACACACTGGGCCATTCCTAATCAACGATTAATAAATAACTTTAAAATCGAATCCCAAGCAATAGGTTTTTGTCTATTCGGAATTAGCATCATTCCTATCTGTCCACCTTCTCGGATGCTGACTGAGTAACATCTCTCTCTGAAATCGTGTTATTTTTCTGTCTTCTCGCTCCATTTCTCGTTTCATGTATCTGAGATTCTCCAACATCGTCTCCTGGCTGGCGACCACGGAGCTAGCGTATTGTCTGCCCCTTACCGACGTACTGAGGCTGTATGGATTGTGATAGCGAATGACTTTGGTTTCTACCACTGTTCCCTTATTATCGCCCGCCTTCATTATTTCTGTACCGCTGGTTGTAGTCGTGTCGGCCATCGGGTGATGTGTCGATTCGTTCTGTAAGAAGGAATAACCGAGAGAATATCTCGCTCAAAACTGTGTTCGAAGACAGGCCAGCCAGGACTGGTTCATGCACACACACACACACGTGCGGGCACACACACACATTGGAGAACACCTATCAAGTTATTCGATTTCCAAAACGTTCGAAGGAGGTGCCATAGTGGTCTAACTGGTGGCGTGTTTTGGGCACATGTTTCAACCATCTGAGTTCAAATCTCGGCGTGGGCGTGTCTTAATGGTGTTTCATCTCTCAGGTAGCCTCATTACCTTTGTTTGTTGATGGGGCTTCTATTTGCACATAGGTGGACGTAAAATATCAAACATCTAAAACGTTCAGAAATATACATCAAACATTCTGACGTCACAATCACATATAATGGAAGAAAAAAGAAATCCAGAATAGAGCAGGCTAGATAAAGAATACATGATCATATTTCATGATATATTATCATAGAATACATTAATATGTATACCGAGACGTTAGAGAGGGAGGGGGGGGGGAAGACGCACTACGTGGACCAACATATAGGTATATAGAAAGTTAGGAACCCACAGAAATAGGACTCTCTGGGAGCCAACTTTGACCTATTTAGAAATAGAACCAAGATACCTATAGTGAGAGATATAACCAATAACAAGTTGTCACTAATTATAGGTCGTTTCTCTATATGTACCACATGTGTCTAACTGTACTGTGTGTCTAACTGGCTATATACTAATGTGTTCATTCCACATGCTAATAACAAGCTAGTAGTTTGTGGATTGAGTTTTTGTTTATTGGGGTCACATTTATAAATCTACTTTAAATAAGGTTTTTCAATAGTTTTTTTTTGCGTTTGAGATAAGCGATATTAAATTAAGTCTTTGTTTATTGTTTAATTATCTTTTGTTAGAGAAATAAATTATAAACTGATATAAACAGATGTTGTTTTTCAACCAAGATATTTATTAATCGAATAACCCAAAACAAACAATCATATATTAGGTTTATCATCTCCAAGAAATCATTTATAATAAAGAATGACAGAGGTAATTTATGAGATCTCATATATATATTTATATATATATATATATATATAGTGAGAGAGAACGAGCGAAAGTACATAACAATAGAATGATTGATGTTTTTTTATGGCCATGGTAGGCTAAAATGGGCCGAATGTAATGAAGCTAAGTCAAAGATGAAACACCCTTCAGATATCACCACGCCGAGATTCGAACCCGGGTGGTAGTGATCCAACATGCTACCGCAGACCATTACAATAAGAAGATATAAGACTAATGGCAAGAGAGATAAGGAAACAAAGATCTTGCTGATTTCCAAGCACGATTAAAATAAACTCTCTATTGTCAATAATATTAGTATTTTATATAAGCGCCTTATTCCACTTTAATAGCTTTACATTTAAAACATAATTAAAACACATTTTGAACTCATATAGCACAAACAAATTTCATACATAATAAACTGGTTATATATATATATATATATATATATATATATATATATCATAAATAGGCTCATTGAAATAAGTGAGTTTTAAGAACCTTACAAAGATTTCTTTACTTGTTGTAAGTTTAATAAGGTTTGGTAACTTATTCCACAGCCTGTGAGCTGTCTGCCTTGCTACTTGGTTTTATAAATAATTTTCGACCCACTCATAATAGAGTTAATTTTTACCATTTACAACTGATCGACAAGAAAATAGTATTTACATGGCATTGATCTGTCACAGAATGATATCTAAAACCTTTCATTTACACAATGTCAAGTGAATCATCCAATCGTAAACTATTAGATTAAGATATCAGACTTTACTTACGTATAGACTCGCTAAGATAAAATAATAATTCCGGATATTCTTCCGGTCTCCTGGATATGATTGCCGTTTCGGACTCGATCTAGACTTGTTTGAGAATCGTTCTCCAATCCGGCAGGCGGCTGTTCGCTTGGATCTCTCTAGTTCCGGACTATCCTGGGAGTGGACTCGGTAGGTTGCGTTCTGGATTGAAGCGATAAACACTTGCTGTGCGTGTGTGCATTCAGGATCAATCAGAGCGGAAGTAGAGGGCGCTATGCTATATTAAAAAAAAATATTATCAGCTTTTTATCGATGTTTATGGTACTTAACTGGATAAAATAGCGAGATATTTCCGTTCCGTTGGATTAAATTAAGACCTTATCTGTTTCTTTTGTTGCTGACGGTTATTAATGTTTGCGTCTAGAGGACAACATTTATAGAATACATATTTATAACTTACTGGTTATATGATAAATCAATACAAACAGACAGACAGAAAGAAAGACAGACAGACTGACTGACAGACATACATACATATATACAGACAGACAGACGGGCTCAGACATACAGACAGGCTCAAATAATGTCAGTTTTTTTTAATTTATTTAACAAGGAGAGATTCAACATCGACTGCATTCATTCATTCATTATTTTCAGATGCCACCTGGTCACGGCTAACACACACACACACACACACACTATCCACCAGAGGGCGGGACTGTTGTCTCTTAATGTTAGTATCATCTACTTCTCTAAACGGTTGTTTGTTTGTTTGTTTGGTTTTTCGGGGAGAATCCCCAGGCTGTCGCTTAATCAGCACAGCCTCTATGTTGGAGTGGTTGAGAAACTCCTCCCCCACCACTCACAGGGGAGCAGTACGGAAAGATGGAGCCGAAATACCCCGAGGGTGGTCACTGCCAGAGTGTTTTACGTCCTCAGGGGGTTTTTAACGTCCCCCTTTATTTTTAATAATTCAGTGGAGACGGCAGCGCCATTTAACGTGGCCATCCACCCACGATGCAGTGAGCCGAGAAATTAATCTCTGGAAAAGTTTCGACCTCTTACGGTGTTCGAACCTGCGACCGTTGGCACCAAGTGCCGGGTGCTTAACCGCTAGGCCACCGGAGCTCACTCTAAACGGTTGCTGAAGTAGGTATCATTTTATACCACGGATTGGGCCTTATTTAGTCCACTCTATTCGTGATCTAATTCAACAGACTGTTGGCTACCAGTTCACGACTGTAGGACGCCATGATAGGAGACTGTTAAGTAACCAATCCTCTTGGAGATGTTCTTCTACCGACGAAGCAATGGAAATTCTCTTAGTCGGCAATAGAAATAACCAAAAGGTCACATCTCAAGGTTGGAAAGGTAAAAAGGCACAGTTTAGGGAGGTGGTAACCCGGTTAGTGGTAAGTATAAGACGAACTGATGACCTTTCACTTTGATATTTTCAAAGGAAACGTCGCTCATGGGCCTAAAAGCCGAAAAGGACAATTTGCCTGAATTCAGCTGCTCCTAAGGTCATTTGGAGGTCAGAAAGCATTGGACAATAGCAGAATTCAGAGGTTTGTCCGACTCCTGTTTGTTCCAGGAGATAGTGATATCTTATAACCTGCTCGCCTTAGCTCGTGTTTAGCATCATGTGGAGAGAGGGGGATGGTGCCAGCATATACATTTACTCTTGGTTAGTGATATTTTTTGGTGCTCCCCTCCCCCCCCTGGTTGTTACGGGATCTGCTGGATCTTATGATGAAGTAGCTGCCGGATATAAACAATGGTCAGCTCCTTTCTATGTCTAGTTATAAACAATATTCTTCTGGATTTGTTATTAGTGGGATCGTGTTTGTTATTGGGTGGCCATGAGTGTTTCTGTCTGTCTGTCTGTCTTTTTTTCTTCTCTCTCTCTCTCTCTGTGGGTGTGTGTGTGTGTGTGTGTGTGTTACATGGTATATAAGCGGCTGCCTAGCAAATAAAAGCAAACGTTTAGTCTAGAAATGGACAATTTAACGTTGTGGGTATATGGCATTGTGGGGCCGTTGTGTTCTGGATATGATGAGGAGAGGGTGAAAGGGTAATCTCGATCCTGAACTACGCCCTCGATGTTGTGATAGCAGAACCAAACGAATATGACTAGCGTAGAAGGCCATGCGTGCCGTCGCAGCCACCGATATCTAAGGGAGGGACAGCCCATCAATATGACGTGGAAATATTAGAATTCAGTTCTACACATGCTACGGATAGTTATTTATTGTATCAATATATACTTCTGGAAGACGAAAATTCAGCAAATTGACGTCCCCAAAAAACGTCTAAAATGATGAACTAGCCAAATGTTTCTATCACAAAAATCCTCCGATCTACTCGACTGAAGCCGATTATTTCGATTTAATATTTCACAGCCTGGAAAATGAAGACAACTACATTTCGTGTCCGTTGTATTCTACAAACTGTTTCGGATAATGGTCCAGTTAGTTATAAGATCTGTTCTAGCCCGAAGATTTCGTGTAATAATCGCTGGGAGTTTCTTTTTTACATTTGAGATGAATGACGGTCTTCTGTAGAACGTTTGCTTTCAATTCGCCGATGGTCCTTTTCATTCCGGAGATTCCCGAAGTACTGGCCAATCAGAGGCTGGCTAGCGATTGACCGCGGTGACAAGAAACCAGCTGAACTATTTTCAGCTAAGTCATAAAACGCCGGCTCTGGATATAACCAAAGTCTTTTCCAGTGATGAAAGTAGATAAGGTCATTAAAAATATATTATGATACTTTACGTTAATCCGGCGTGACCTGTTCTTTCTAGAATATCCAGATGTCTCCCATCAATACGTGAGAAAAGAATTAATTTATATTTTAATGTGAATTTAATAATACGAAATAGCCATCTGTATTATAAATGTTTAGTTTTTTTCGCCTAAAAGATCAATATAAGCTATCCTATTTGTTAGGCCATAGTTAGAAATAAGTTGTGAGTTTAATATTTTATATTATAAGCCTGAATATACCTTCTACCTTGCCCCACAAATTTGAAGCGAAGGGACCATGAACAAACGATTATTTCAGTGAATAGTAAATCCTGTTCAGGATTTCGCCCTGAAAAGGGAGTCATTATTTTTTTTTACAGTGCAGTTCACTTTTGGTTATGTTTGCAGTCACAACTAATTTATCTGCTTTTAAACTGTCAAAAACAGATAATAGTATTTTATTTTATCGAATAGCATTCCAGTATGGCAACCAAAGTCGATATTAGTAGAGTAAAATGCTACAAATCACGGCTCCCATTGACGGTTATTACGAAAGGACTCAAAAAAGATAGCCAGCTCCTGATTGGTCGGCTGATTTACAGAGGATTGCCGATCTTTATGAAAAGGACCATTGGATATTTCTAATGATATTTTGGTTCTCAAGGCAAACAGAAGAAATAGACGAATCAAAGAAGATTATAAGAGAATGACACACACACACACACACACACACACACATCATTGAAAATGTATGCATTTATTAGACATTATATTTAAAAATTATATTTTTCACTATTTTGGTAACGTACACATGCTTGTCGTTTCCTGACTTCCCTGTTCTGCTATCAATATGTAGATGAGTGGGAGGCCCCTTTAAATAGCCATTTTATTTAGATTGTATCGTTTTGGTGATTGGTTACTCACAATGGAAGCTGCCGGATGACTCAAAATGCACCTAAGTCGTCATTAAAACATGCATATGCATGATCTAATTGCATATGCATCAAACAGAATTGCCTCGATGGATCTTGCCTTTTTACGTGTATAATTACGTTATGCAAAGACAGTTGTTATGTGAGTACGTTTTAAAGGAACTCAACGACCCCTAGGATGGATCAGTCAACATCAGATGCCAGTAACCTTCCTTTTTTATATATGCTGGTCACAGATGTGGTACCTAGCAGCAGGTTACACGCTCTCCCCTCCCCCCTGGGAGTTGAGTGTTCCTGTTTGAGCGGGTTCATGAGTCACGATGAGGTGCGAGAAGTGATCCATATAGCCATGACGGCAACCACGACCTGTGCTACACTGGAGTATAGATGTTTAGAACATACTATTTGAGCTAGTTGTGGTAATTGGTGATTCAGTACGATATGAAGATACCAGGGAGGCTAATGGAATAGGTAATAATGTGGCTAACAATGACGTCAGTGGTAAGGCTACCAGTATAGCTAAAGGGGAGCTACATACTAAATGATGTAGATACCAGTAGAAATGGTACCGCAGCTAGTAATGTAGCTAACAGTGGGGTTAGTGGAGTACCCATTAATCTAGCTAGTGGTAGAGCTAGTGGGGGTAGATAGGAAGTAAACACGAACATTTGCTCACCGGACAGTTGCTCACCTGAACACTTGCTCACCAAGTAAATGAAAAAGTGGACGTTTGCTCACCAGTGAATGTTTAATTAGAAAAAAGTGAATTTGTAATACAAAATTAAATGATTTTTAATTCAGAAATATATTTCTTAGTATCCTATTACTTATATAATATTTGGGATGAATATTACCAATTATTAGTGCATTAATGTTCAGCGTGATCAATGTTATATAATTCATTGGTGAGCAAGTGTCCAGTTTTTCATTTGCTTGGTGAGCAATTGTCCGGGTGAGCAACTGTCCGGTGAGCAACTGTCCTACACCCGATACTAAGATACAGAGAAGCTAATGGAATAGCTAGCAAAGTAGCTAACTGTGCGGCTACCAGACTCGGATAATGAAACACGCTAACCGTGTAATGAAGACACGACGGTGTAACCATTCCACCAGCTAAATATGTAGCGCTGTAGCTAATCTCGATGTTGTCAGTGGGGCTACTGCCGTGGCTAACAGCTGCCTAGTCATTGTCGAGATAGGCAAAGATCTCTTCATAAATAACGGGCCGTAGCCAGGCCAAGCTTGGACAATAAATAGTTCGCCCGAACTGTGCCAGTTAGGCCGCTAGGTGTCTGGCCGATAATAAGTGTCAGAAAGGCCAAAACCAGCACGCAGCCCCAGGTCTAGCCTGGACCCAGTGACCCTACCAAGTCGCCGGATTTGCCACTCTAATGTGAGTTATCAGTGATTAATTGTGTAGCTGTGTATAAACTATGAAGCAACATCTCTCTGGATTATGTTTGTTTTACAGAAGTGTTTGTGCTGACACAACTGTTATCAATTGTACAGCGTATGGACTATATACACCGCCATCTGGTGGATCTTTAAGGACCCCCCTGTTTTAAAGAATTAATTGGAAATTCAGGTTTCAAAAAGAACTCCTTTTCTTAAGAATAATCCTCCCCCTATCTCTCTCTCTCTCTCTCTCGGTGTGTGTGTGTGTGTGTGTGTGTGCGCATCCTTTCGCCGAAAGTCAATTTCATCATAATTGTAAACAACTTAGTTCAATTACACATAAATTAGCATCAATCGGTAAAATTAGTAAACAGGGCCCTACGGTAAGGAACAGGTTGGTAGAGATGCGAAATGGGTCATCTTCTGAAAATCACAAATCTATAATCTGTGTAAGCTTGCTAAATTAATTATAGGAGTTATAATGAATTAAAAACCGAATTATCCATTGCCTTTAGATGGTTTATTCCAAAAAAGGTAGTTAATGCTATTTGTATTCGCTAATAGACAGACTTAGTGAATTATTCTATGGATTAAGCATACATATATATATATATATATATATATATATATATATTTCTCTGGTATAAAATGTTGTATTTACACTTTTGTAAATGGACGTCGCAATCCTGATTTTTTCCCTCTGGCCTATTGATGACGTATGTTAATATTCCTGTTCTCCGTTAGCTTTAATAACACTTATGAATTTATCTTAAGTATAATCTTAATTATCTGAGTGTTAGCAGTCATTATACTGAACCAGGTGTTGTTACCTGAAAGCGGCTGTTGTTTACCCGGGCATATCAAAGGTTACACGATATGTGCATTATGACTAGAGTGGATCTTGGCGTATCGGAGGTGGGAATTGGTGTGTTGGTACTCGGAAGGTTTGCACGCTACACCCATTCCGAAGATTTCTGCGTTACGAGTCGTAATTCTCTGAGATGTCACACAGTGAAAAGGTTCAGAATAAAAACAGCTTTATATTGAAGTATGTATTGGTTGGGGGGGGGGGTCGGTTCACCTCCCCATCTTGTGATATCTTTTATCTAGCCGTAGAAATTAATATACTCTCGTGATACGATGTTCGATGAAAAGTATTGAATTAGGCGAGATAGTAAATATATAGCCACGGGGTTTATACTGTGTTGATGTTAATTTAATTTAACCAAGTGGTTGCGTAGCGGAGCATCGGAAACCTGTTATCAAGAGTATACCCTAAAAAACAATAATGCATTGCGGGGGAGGTCAATCATGACAAGTAAGGTGGCATCATAATGAAGAAATGATTATGTCACAGAACCGGATTAATACTGTTTCAATTAAAATTAAAATGACATTCAGAACATCTCATATTTTCGTATCCGAGAACACCTGGATAATCTAGTAACAAAATAAACTTGATTATTCTTTTAGTATGTGACCTTGAAGGGTTTTCAGGTATTAATGCATTCCACAGTGTGGGTAAGAAACCACAAACGTACACACAGATACGCACACAAGGACTGGGTACTAAATACTGATGAACCGTTTAGACACACACACATACACACACACACACACACACACACACACACATCAAAGGTCAGAGTAAACATTTTGTTCCGGTTGCCATAGAAACCTCTTCGCGCTCTGATAAGGAGCGGTAACATGAAATGGAAAACATAGCGAATGGCCTTGAGTTTGGGATATTAATAAATGGCAAAACCGTTTTCTAATAGAAATACAGATTACTGGATCATAATGTCTCCCAATCGGAAAGCATTTCAGTATATTCATAATGTAACAAACCTGTACAGATGATTATCCGAAAATATCGTCCCAAAATAGTATGGAAGTGAGATAAACATACCCTATTCACTAGAGATGTTTTCTAAGGGAGTCTACAAATTAAACAAATTGGGAAAAGTCATCTATGAAATTAGCAAGATGACAGATTTCTTCAGTAGAAACCGATGTACAGACGTATACAATTGATTGTGGCTAACATTGCTAAGCATAAACTTGATGTTGCCTTATAGAAAGACAGATATGACGAGGGAAAGTTGAGTTGGGAGAGTACAGTATGGTCAACAAAACCCCTTCCTTGTTAAGGTTGAGGTTACCGGAAAACATCAAAAGAAGCCAATTCTCTATAAATGCAGGTCCGAAAAAATGGGATTAAAATTCTCCTTTGACGTTGGTGAATTTTGACTGAATTCTAATTAAATAGACAGGGAAAGATTTATTTTTGTACATCAACAATGAAACAGTTCCGGTAGGACTCCAGGTCAGAGTTCAATAAGCAGAACCATAATGAAAGATAACAAATGTTTATTGTTCTATTTGATACTGTTAATGAAATTATGCTCACTCTCTTGTAATTTTAAAATGCATGTTTACTATCAAATAAAAGTTTCATTTTTTTCTTCGGGATTGTGCATTAAAAGAAGTCTTTCATTGTATGTAATATTGGCAAAAGCGTTTCCTTTTTATTTGTATATAATTATCTATTTACAAACAAATTAGCATCCTGGTGGTGTCAGGTAAGTACGTTATGGTGTAATGTAATTGACCTGAAAGAAAACTAGACCGTGCAGGCTGGCCGATTTGATGGCAAAAAGGTCCCAACTTCCGGTTAAGGCAAAAGGGAAAGGAGACTACTAAAATCAGGTGTATAAACTTGGTAAATTATTGTTTTGTGTCGTTGATTGCATAAGCCGTCGAAGTAATACAAAATGAGTATCTTTTCATCGGTAAAGAACACATTTTAAATAGCTGTTAAAGCGTTTTGTTGAGGGAAATTAAGCTTAACTATTATTATATTTAGCTCGTTCGACAACCCCCCTTCTGTCTCTGGCGTTTGATCCTAACTAGACTAGATCTACGGACTTGCATAAAACGACATTTACATATTTATGGCATATAATAGGACAGGAGTAATACAGATTCTCTGGACACACAAAATTATAATGCAGACATCACAATAAATGTCCGCATTCATAGGTTCAAAACTCAAAGCGCAGCGGCTTCAACGTTTTTGCCCCTACCGAAAGTCGGCACTGTTTGGTCATGGCGGCCCAGTAAAACACCACTGAGTGTTCCGTCTAATTTTCTTTCATGTCAATGTGTAATATCCTTTGGTCACACATTGGACCGTTTTATTAGATTGAATACACTCAATTGAGTATCAGAAAACATTGACAGGACATCTGTTCCTGATGTATGATAGGGGGGAGGTGACATTCGTTTGTTAATATACGCCACAGAATGCAAAATAATAATACTGAAATAATCACCGAACTAGTTCGCAGATGGGACTTTTAAAACTGCCTCAGAATATTTTTCCAGCTGTTCACTATACAAGTACTTAGCGAAATTTGTATTTTCCCTTGTCCATATGCATTGCTTCCAAACAAGACGGTAGCTACATACAACCAGCTCCTGAGTAAATCGACATATTTCGTTCTAATCCAATGAAAATCCACTGTGCAGTATTTTTAAACTAAGCCACTTCGCTGCTTCCATATATAGGTAGTGTACACAACGCAATTTTGTCACGTGTTCAACAAACTGTTATGTTAGTTGACGCACCGACAACGTATAAAGCCATAACTTTTCACTCAGATTAAGTAACAACTCTCGATACCGTTGATATAGGTAGGGTTTACTAGAAAAAGTTTAGATAGTAGTTGGTTAAAGAGAATAATTCCCAAATGCAGGTCCAGGGTTAACAAAATAGGGTATGAACTAAATCGGTTGTACCAAATGCTGCCAAGGGAATATAATAGAACATGCGAATCGTTAATTCAAAGTCTGAATTATTCGTGGGGGGACTGAATACAGAGAACCGACTGTTTATGCTGATACATGTGTAACGTCTTATCCTGAAGCCGTCAAGCAAAAAAAAATAAAACTCTTAAAGAGCAAATCACCTACAGTCGTGGTGTCTGAAAGTAACACACTCAAGTCATATCACAACAGTTGTGAGAATGTTTATGTTAATTCCCTAAACAGCCCTATTTATAACAACTGTTTCAGTTGCTATATTTTTATTCAAAGCCACGCTATACAAACTTTATTCCCCAATTGTCACTGTCTTCAAACGTCAGTTTGTACAACGAACAGGTGTTATGAACAGCCTATTATTAAAACTTATAGCTTAATTGGTATTAGAAAAAAGCTGACATCAGTGCTAAAGCAGACCGTTATGTCACCATAGAGTGAACATAATCAATACAAACATATATAAACTAAAATGAAGCAAAACAACTTCAAACAACATGACCGCATAAGAAATATTGCAACATCCCAGCAAACAAATCAGCAGTGCAAAGACTCCCAAATCAAATTATGGAAGGTGCATGAAATGACGAAATCATACTTCATAACATGTAAAAATGCATAACATGGTCTAATGATGTTTGAACCAACTTAAAACTTAAAGGACAAACAATTAATCAAACAATACAACAGCGCACCAAAACAAAATTGAGATTCATTGAATAATAAATTGTCAGTTTTATGTCATTCTAAGATAAGAATATCTGGAAACAAAAAGATCGATTCTATCGATAATTAACAATACCTTGAATTAAATCTTTGATCTCATTACGTTGTCACCAAATAACTCGTATACATGAAATAGAAGTATTTTGCGTTACTGATAAAGAGCGCCAAGTTGATACATTCTATTCTTTTGTCATATCACGTTCGTACTAATGTTTTCATCTAAATCGTTAATTTACCTTTATTACAAATATTAGTTTTTTTCTTCAAATATGATATCATTTTATACATATTTTTTTAGCTAACGTATTATTACGACTCGGGACCTATCAGATTGTCACACCTAGTTATTCAATTAATCTTATAGATAGTATAAAACACATCCAAGATCACAAATTTGTATAATGACACCCACTGACGTGTTACGCTATTTATTATTTCAATTTAACTAAATTATAAGGAAGCGTAGTTAGCCAAAATAAATAAATAACTTCGCCAAAGAAATAAATATTAGCGACATTAATTATATTCCGTTTTATGGCAATTTCTTTACACTCGTCATGTGATCAATAACAAATATATGGGTAGATATATAGATAGATAGATAGAGTATATCTAGTCATCCTTGTACATCAGTCTGTATATCTATCTGTCTGTCTGTCCTTTAGTCTCCCTTGTGGTCTATTTCCGCCTCTTTGTTGTTTGTTGTCAACACATGAACATCGTGAAAACATTGGTAATAATCAGTTTAATTATTTATGTGACTTTATTAGAAGACAAACACACATCAAATACAAGTTTTATTTCGTTTGTTTATATGAAAGTCATCATGCGTTACCCTTCTGCCGTGTAGCTGAACTGAGCTGTTTATCCTCGGTGCCGGTTAGACCTGTGACACATGGCGACTCTCTGGCAAATTCATCCCACAAACACAGTATTGAGCCGGATTCGAACCCACAACATGGAGGTTAGCAGCTAGATTCTCTAGACCCCGTGCCACCGTAACCTCCTCATTACTTCAATGCTTATATATTATAGCAGAGTAGCTACTATACACCACGGATATATACCACGGAGGTGCACTATATAATTTAGTGCGCCTCTGTGGTCTAGCTGGTGGCACGTTGGATCACAAATCTCTACCACCCGTGTTCGAATCTCGGCGTGGGCATATCTGAAGGGTGTTTCACCTTTGACTTCGCTTCATCACCGTTGGAGGTCGCTCGGCCCGTTTAGCCTACGATGTAAAACATCGATCATCAGTCATGAAGCTGATATACAAATAAGAACTATTGCCTTTTAATTTTTTTGTCAGTTTCTTTGTTCGTTTGTTCGAACCTTTGTTCGTTCTTTGATCTATCAGTCTATGTGTATGGCGAAATGAATGTATGTATTCAGGCAAGTCTGTACGTACGTTTATTTATCTCTGTGTTTGTTCATTTCGTTTGTTTGTTTGTTTGTTTATTTGTGTTTCGCCTAAGATTGTATGATTAGGTCTGTGCGTGCGTGGATGCGCGTGTGTGTTTAACGTCTATATGATTCCTCAGGTAATGTGTGATGCATAATGTCTCACCAGTCCTTATGTAGCACAGTTCTAAAAGCGAACCAGACGCATTTGTTGTCCCTGAGAGTAACACACTAAAGTCAAATGACGACAGTTATGATAATCTTTCAGTTAACCTCCTAAACAGCTCTAAGATGTATACATCAATATACCAATCCAAACAAAATGCATTGCATCGGTTACCAACTGCGGTCTCGGGTTAGAAACAGTTATGGTGCCCACTGTTAATAGGGGGTGGTACCTTTTCACTAACGGTAAATACTGGGAATCTTTCAGCAAATTATTTGAGACTGAGACTAGTATTGCAGCTGAACGATTGTGTCTTTCCAAAGGATTTAACACAATATTCTCTGATATTGTGGCGGGAAGTATGACCGGCTCTCGATGTAATGGCACCGGAATATTTCTCGGATAGTTCAGCTATTAGATAAGTTACACCAGTGAAACTGGCGTATTTTGCATATTATGTAATATAGATTTAATTTATATTAGATAAGTTGACTATATTTAGTTATTTTGTATTTCTTGTATTTTCTTTTTAACTGATAATGTGACGCTCTATATTATCGCCCACTGCACTGTTTACCATAACAACCCGGATTTTGCTTGTGTATGTTTAAATTTGTATTTCACTAATTTCTTTCTATAATTATAATGAATTATGCAAAGGATCAGTTGCTTGCCTTACGTCCCCATGGTGATAACACCATTTGTTTAGCGATGCGCCCACGTAGTGCAAAACACCCAAAGCAGATCTGGCCCGATGCAAGTAATTTGATCACTGTGCCAGTAACACAATATAATTGCATAGGTGCACAAAATATAAGTATTGGTCTTATAAATTGTCAGTCGATCTGTAATGAATCTGATGAAATATCTGATGTTGTTAAGGATATGGATTTTGATGCTCTTGTCATTACAGACTTCGCTGAATGGTAACGTTTCAGACCAGAATATTGTTGGTGATGGATATTCATTCCATCATGCAGCTTGGATTCACAAGAAAGGTGGGAGAGCCAGCATTCTTCTCCGTGATTCTTTGAAGCGTGAAACACATTTGCGCTTTCAGGCTAAGTCTTGAAAACTACCAATTGACTTTTGTATCTGGGGGGATAAGTGTTCGTGTAGCTATTATCTACCGATTATATCCCATTAAGAAAAATGGCCTGAAAGCAGCAGATTTCCTCTTTGAATTTTCGGGATTTGTTGACTCTCTTGCTACCAACACTGGCCATCCGTTGATATTAGGTTATTTCAGTATACATTGGGATTGCCACAGCAATGCAGATACCAAACAACTGGCTGACATTCTTAGATCTGCCAATCTCAGACACCATGTCCAAGAAATAACGCACAGACATGGTCACATCTTGATTAATTTGATTAAGGGTGTGTATGTGTCTTCCATGCTGTCTGATCATTTGCTTATTAACATTAATGTATCTTTACAGGAACAATCTGTTTCACCTAAAGTTATTTCGTATAGAAAATATAAGTTGATTGACAAGGAGGCTATTCTAAATACATCAGCATTACTATGGATTATTTTTGACCAATGTATTAACATGCATGGACATGTCACATCGGTATGCAGAGCTGTCTACTACCATCTTAAGAACATCCACTGTATAAAAGCAGTCTAGACACAAGTAGCACTTGTAACTGTAGTCCATGCCGTTGTTACATCTTGTATAGACCATTGTAACTCCCTGTTATATGGCATATATCTGATTATAACATTAATCGCCTTCAGCGAATTCAGAATAGTGCAGCTAACATAGTGACAAATACTGGAAAATATGATCATATCACCCCAATTCTTCAAAAACTACATTGAAAGTCATCCCGAAAACTCAGGTTATCCTGTAAGATACTTTTGCAGGTGCCAATGTCTCGGCTCAAGTCATATGGTAATTGGGCGTTTAGTGTTGCAGCCCCCACTTTGTGGAATAGGTTGCTGGCAGATATTAGAAATGCGTCTTCTCCTGAAAAAAATCTGTTTAAATCTGTTTAACAACACACCTGTTCAAGGTCGGTTTCACAGATAAATAATTATTATCTTTTAAATCACTTACATGGTTTTTACAGAAATATTATTTGGGGTATTAATATATTACATATTATTTGTACGGCTCCTTTGAACGGCTCTTGGTAGTAAAGGCACTTGATTAAATATGCATTATTATTATTATTATATTTATCAGGATATAACCCAATGATTGAGCTGAACGATCTTTCCACATGAATGACACAGCTAAGCCTTTGTTATTCATGTTGACTTGTAAGGGATTTTTTAGCATAGGTTTTAATGGGTTAAATAAAATATTTTGAAATTAAACCTTTAAATTAATGTAAATTAGTCTTAATTAACATTTTTCAATATTTAATGTATGTGTAATGGGCAATTTGGAAGTTTTGGAAATAATATTTTTACATGGACCTGGCAACTAATCATATATATATATATATATATATATATATATATCTAGCTGTATATTATTAAATTTGTTATTACATTAGAGTATTAACACCCTTGACATTTATATGTAGTAAACATTGAACGAACGGCTGATTCAGAATATAAAACAGTTCACTTGCAATACAAGATAGACTTTAACTGAATAGACAATTTCTGTGACGACTGTGCCATTTAGCGAACTTCCGTTTGGGGGTCGAGTTTCACCGGGCTTGCTGAACCATATGATAAAAACATTCTTTTACAAATCGTGAAATCACAGAGATCACAATGTGTTTCATATATTGATAACATGTCCATTCTAGTTCCCAACTTTATGATTTATTTTCAATAACATGTAATGTTTTAGGCAAAGATAAACTATCAACTTTCCCCATACAAATAATCTTATCTATTAGTAAAATTAATTCTATGTTGTATTTAATAAAAGTAAAGCTGCTACAAGAACGTTTAGATCGATTTAGTTCTGTCAGTCCCCCAAAAAAGTAAATTTACAAACAATTAGTGAATTACACTTCTTGCTTCATGCTACTACACACAGCATCAATGACCCACAAATCACAGTATATGTGGACTGTGCATATGTCGCGGAAATTGTCTACCTGTAATATAAGTACTTTCATATTAAACACCATTTCATACAAATCTTTATCTCATGTAGCATTGTTATTCTGGATTTCAGGCAACACTCAACAGGTGGGAGCTGGAGAGCATGTTTCCAGAATTTCTAAAATTTACAGGTAATGGTGATCATACAGGCATCTTCAAAATTATAAATCTAAACACTACAAGTTTGACATACAATCAAGAAATAACATATTTCCAATATGACTAATGTTATAGCTAACAAAACCGAAAAAGGAGTAAGTTTGTATTGCATCGACTCAGTAGGACTTGCTAACTAATACAATATATGTGGCAAGGTTTGATGTTTTGTAGTACTAGTGTGACACTTCAAACAGTCATATGATTTGTGAACATTCATGACTACACACATACACACACACACACACACACACATATATATATATATATATATATATATATATATAATATTTCATATTACATGGAGACTGAGACTAATATTTCAGCTGAATGATTGTGTCTTTCCAAAGGATTTAACACAATACTTATCAAGATATAACCCAATGATTGAGCGGACCGATTTTTCCAGATGAATGACACGGCTAAGACTTAGTTATTCATGTTGACTCGTAGGGGATTTTTAGTATGGTTTCAATGGATTAAATAAATGATTTTAAAATTAAACTTTTAGCTGAATGTAAATTGATTTTAATCAATAGTTTATAAATATTTAATGTAGAGTTCTGGAAATATTAATTTTACTTGTACCTGGAAACCAATCATATATGTATCACCTGTATATTATTAAATGAAACATGTTATTACATTAGAGTATTAACAGGCTTGACATTTACATAAATATTGCACGAATGGCTGATTCCGAAAATAAAATAGCTAGTCCACTTTCAGTACAAAATATCATGCATGAATACCAATGTTATAGTAATAGGAATCACCCATTGAATTATAATCAATGTGATCATCGATTTTATCCATTCACATCGTTATGTCAGATGGCAAAGGTTTTACAAAACATAAGTTTGAACTAGACAGGCCCGACTATGACAGCCATGCAAATCGCGCTGAACGTTACTTAGTTTAATGACATATATCTATCTATATTGGATGAAGTCTATGCCATTCTTATTAACTGCATAATTACGATCTGAAGATCATATACCCTTGATGGACTATAAACAAAATTCAAACATGGTTGGTAAATAGCCTATATACAGCTTTTCAGTAAGACATTTATCGGCGACTACACGCGTAAATCGCCATGTAACGCAGTGATTCTTAGACTTTTAACTCGGGACCGTAGTGTGAACTTCAGCCGCATGGTGGCGCTAGTGGAAATTGAATTGGTCTATTATCGATGTCTTCAAAGATTAGTTTGTCCAAGCGGATGATGTCATGAAGCGATTGTTATGAAAACTGATAGCTTTAAAAATTGACATCTGTGGTAAAACGTCATGTTGTCGTAGCCTTGGTTTGCTAAATCTATATATTAACAATTTTAAACCAGACCTAATGTTTATTATACAAACCATGTAATTATAATATAGAGGTTTAGTGATTTTAATTACAAGCAGACTGAAGCTAGCCTTTAATCTTATAGTATAGGCTGAATATAAATGGACTTAGGAAACAAGAGTCTGTTCCCACAAAATACAAATTATATATATATATATATATATATATATATATAGCTAAAGTTGTGCCTGTGGCGTGTCCCTGTAGAGAGCTGGTGAAAGAAAGAGAGAGAACCGCGTAGAAACATGTCGCACATAAAGCTGAGTGATAAAATAATAATAAGGTATTTGTACAGAACAAAGATAATAACCTCCGGCAAACATCATCATCTTGGAATAAAGACCACAATTATAATGACCTTAATAATAATAATAGTAGTAATATTATTATTATTATTATTGATAAAAAAACGTTTTTGTTGCTTTCATTCAGGAGTTTATCACTAATGTTCATGTGTACATCGAGTTGGCTCTCATCTCTTCAAATAGTCTGTCTCGAGTGTACACACAACCAGCTGTCAGTAATGTTGGTTATCAAAGATTTTGTTATTCTGCTCATCGTTCTGACAAAAACAGGATGTTGTCAGGAAATTGTACCAACTCACCTCATGTCTACTGAGAAAAGGCCTTTCGATGATGACTTGGTGTTTACAATTAACACAAATACAAAGGCACAGTGTCATTATATCTGTATCCCAAATAACGAGTGTGTGGCTGTTATTTATCGTGATCCTGGATTCCTTTGTCATGGCTACAAGATGATGTCTGAGGATGAATACCTTGTTCAAGATGAGTATGGATGGCACGTAACACGGACAGGTTTTGTATACAATACTAAATGATTGATATTGCCTATGTTTATATATGGTTAATATTTAGTAATATATTTTTATGTTAGTGTCAGATTGGTATGAAAAAAACGGATACATTCTAATTTATCTTTACGCTGAGCTTCATGACCGAACATTGTATTATATTATGTCACATATATGAAAACTATATATACTATGAGAATGGCTATGCTTTGGCATGTGCAAAAATATTTAGCTAATTGTTGCCAGATATGTGAACAAAATAAACATTTCTTTCATCTTGATATGTGAACACAATAAAATATTTCAAAAATCGATTTTGCTCGATTTTCACACTAAATATCTCTAGCGTAATAAATAATCGCAAAAATTGAACTTTCATTTGGTGTGTTGATTGTTTTTAATATAGTCTTTTTATAGTTTTGTAGACTTCTTTGCTTATTGGTCTTCAGTGCATATAGCAAGAAATATAGTAATAAAATCAATTTTCTAAATATTACCTTAAAGCGATATGATTATCTTAATTGACAAGTGTGTTTGATATTGTAGAAATGTTTGTCAAGAACGTTTATTATTAGTGATAAGTTTAAGAAAATAATTACTATAATAATTATCAACACACTATACCACATTTATAACTTCTATACATAAAAATGCAAATTAGTGATAATGTGTCTATGGCATTCGTTTTAAATTGATATTAAATTCCCATTTTATCTATTGAATAAAAGAGAGAAAAAAGGTGTTATACTAGCCCTAATACCTATTTCTACCATGTTTATTGATTATAGATGTTCAAAACCTCAAAACAAACAACGTATTGTTTTTCCTAAAGAATTAGCTGATACTATATCTATTATATGATACTATTATTAATATCGATATTAAAATAACATTATTGATTTAAAGGCAAGAAAGAAAATCCATGTGAAGCTAATCCCGCATTATGTAAACATGGTGGCACGTGTCGGGTAGTGGACGATTTACCAACGTGTTCGTGTCCGCCAAAATACCATGGAGACGTTTGTCAAGATAAGGTATTTGTTTAGAAAGACTGAGATACATCTCACTTTATGTTATTATGTTATATAGTGTCAGTCGTCTTCCTGTATTAACGGTCATCCAGTAACACGGTGGTTAACGGATTGCCCTCTGGACTTCCGTGTTAATGTTCGAATCCTATTTTTAGCTGGGATTGTGGGAAGTCTCATTGAAGGTGAATTCCCGGCCTCGTCTCAAAAGTGTCGTCAGTAGAGAAACTAAAAGAAACTTCACTCATTCGTTCAGGCTCACAACGGCATTTCTTAATTAATTAGTTTATTAGTTCACTACGCACAGCTTTAAAAGCTTCTTCCAAAGTTCCACAAAATTAAGCACACACACACACACACACACACACACACACACACACACACACACACACACATTACATAATGAAATTTCAGTTCGTCGTATTATAAATGTTGGAAGTACTACCACGGTATCCAAACCTAAATTTCAATAATGCTTAAATTGCTACACAACTATTTACAGGATCGTTGAAGCAAAATTATATCAATTACTTAATTGTTATAAAGCAAAGTGCATCAATTTTGGATTATTTAACTTCAAATAACTGCTTTCGCTGTTTATCTAAATATAGCGGATCAATAAATTGACACAATCTTATGTCGACTGTTGTCATTAATGCTAGATCTCTAATCTCTGGAAATATTGTTTGGTATAAGAGTTATCAGCAGAAATCTTTAATTCAATTCGGTAAATGTTAACTAAGAATGTCCATTATAACTGATTTATTATAATAATAATTATTGTTGCAGGCGAAATTATTAAGTTAGAATCATAACGTTTGCTTCGAATGTAGACGATATCACATATACATCGCTTAATTTAGTTTGCAGTATAGAGCGTTATCATGAGCTTACATATGTCCCTATCCCAGTTAAAACTGGTGCTACTGTAAACCTAACACGGAGATAAACCTCTATATCATTTTGCCGATGAGGGTTTTTATTAGTGTGTGTGCTTATGTCGGCTCTTATTTTTTGTTTCTACAGCAGATTGATAGGAACTAGCTGGCTGTTTGGTAGACAGCTGCTGATTCTCAACACTACAAAAGACCACGCTTCAGCGTAATAGGAACATAAGATAAATATGGATTTGGAAAGAAGATCATTTTCCAGAAATAAAACAAAGCTTTACAGATTATTATCACATCTTCGCAAAACTTCGCTCATGACGATGCCCCCTGCACTTCTTTGCAAAATGTATGCACTTTGTATTAAATTATGTGTAGCATGCTTTTTTAAAATTAAAATAAGAAAACATAATTAATATCTTTACAGAACATTTTTCAGTACTTGATATGTTATTGTGGCCTACCTCTCATTACTTGGTTCGGTAGCACCGTCAACAGTAACCTGTTTAAATTTTTTATTTATTATAAAGTTTTATTGTGTTAAAGTAACTGATTCCTTTATTAAAAGTGATAAAAATACAAGGCTGAAAACTTTCGATAATAAAGATATTACAAAAACGTATCTCACCAAGCCTTTTTGATGGTGTTCGAATGTGTTCGAGCAATTCTCAGAATGCACTTGTATACACAAAGTATTAAGGCCAGAAGCAGAAGAAGCTCATTATAAACCCGTAAATTATGATAGTGTGTTATCCCATTGAATGATGTATCAGACGGTAGTAAATTCGTTGATTTTTTAATAAAAACGTTTATTTAACTGTTATAATATGTATCAGTTAGTAATATTTATTACGATAGTTGTAGTGTAATTGTGGCAAAATAATTGGCAGATTTCACCTCATAGTAGTTGTCTTTATATGATATATGGCATATATCATTTCGCCTCGTCTTAGAGAATTTAATGTTCAGCTATATGATATAATTTTCTACCTGTTTTAAGTTACGATTTGCATGTTTATTATGTAAATGTGCGTAATATATATATATATATATATATATATATATACACACACACACAATTTTTTAGAGTACAATTTTATAATATTTGTGAAGTAGATGTTGTAGGGAAGTTGATAAATAATTACCTCAGTTTTATGATATTTATTGTGGTTCCATACTTCACATAAGTCGCGTACTTGACATCGCTTTCATAACAAAGGACTACTGATCTGAGCACCATCAGCGTATATGGTGTATGATATACTGTGGCATACAACAATATGGTGATGGGGACGAGTACAAGTTGCAACTTCTGTGTAACACTAAAAGAAAGAAAGAACAATTGGATGTTTCGCCTTAATAAATGCACGTCTAGAGATGCACACAAAAAAACAACCAACACCGAACAAGGCTAGCAAAGCCAAATCATCTTTTCATCGGAGATAACAGAAACACTTTGATGGTAAACTGCAATTAGGATCAGTTAAATTTTGTTCCGACTTGGGAAATGTCACAATTAGTAATAATAATAATAATAATAATAAATAATAATAATAGTAATAGTAATAATAATAATAATAACAAGAATATTAATAATAATAAATGTCAGTCGTATTCCATGCTAATATAAGAATATCTAGAGAAAAGAAAGGATTCTATCGGAAATTATTTATCCATAACTATTTTGTCACAACATGACGTATAATCATAAAATAGGAAAACGGTTACTTTGTATTACTGATAACCGGGATTGTGTGTATTGATCCTGTGTCGTATCACTTACACATTATTTTTTTAATCTAAATCTTAAATTTGTATTTGTTTCTCAAAATAATTCTCCTACCAGATAACAATATCTACTTAGTCAATTAATCTTAATGCCGATTATAAACTAAAAATCAGTATATTTTTAGTGGTATTTCGTGTAAATTTATTGATTGCAAATTACCACTTTTGATAACAATTCAATTTGTGGATCAAATATTTATACAGAGTAAAGATCACTTATTTGTATTATCACATCAATTAATATGATACATTATTTATAATATCAACCTAAATACTTTATAAAGAAGAATACTTAGGGAAAATAAACGAATTCCGGTTTGTGGCACAATTTCTTTATATTCTTTTTGTGATAAAAAAGAATATATATATATATATATATATATATATATATATATATAAGGCAGATAGATACACGATAGATAGATTGTCGACATAGATAAATAACAGTCCTTTTGTTTCCATTCACTAATCTGTTATATATATATATATATATATATATATATATATATATGTGTGTGTGTGTGTGTGTGTATGTGTGGGTGGGTGACTGTGTGTGGGTGACTGTGTGTGGGTGACTGTGTGTGTGTGTGTTTTATATAGTGGCCCAGCGAATATAGACATATCTAAGTATCCTTTGAGAAACATAAATATAAATATCATTAACACTAGACATACATTAATCTAAAAATTAAATGTTCCATACCTCCACATATTGATAAATGTGTACGTATACCTAAGCATGTGTCTGGTCTACTCGCTTTTCGTACGCGACAAATATGTCACGCCCACAGGAAAGCGGCTACATGCAGGCTACGTACAAAAAGCTGAAGCACGTAAAAAACATACCATTTGATACAACAGCTCGCAACAAACAACACGTGCGTGTGATTCAATGGTGACTTGCCGCATCCATAAGAAAACTACCTGGACCCAATAGTTTACATTCAACAGTAGTTATTGATAAAGTATATCAACTGATATATATATATATATATATATATATATATATATATATATCCCACATATGGCTTACATGACTAGCAGGGTTGGAATGGAAACATGAATATGTGAGCTCGTCAAAACTTACCACGTGGCTGCTGTTATGTTATATAAAACGTCGAACTATTGCGATATGTATCTTAGGAACATGCATGGATGATAAATGTGTGACTAAATATTAAATTATTTGCGAATACTTAAGACATAGGTACAATAATTGGTGAAAGATGGCTCTCAACGGCAAATTAAGTTGTGACAACAGAAATGAATAAATAGACAAAGAAACATTTACATATACGTTGACTGACATTCAGTCAACAACATTAAATAAATATGTTGTTGATTTGTGCTTAATTGTATATTGGAAATGATGAATTTGTCGTTATTTAACGGTTATCTGTTAAAATTGTTGTTTCATTTGTAAAATCAAAACTGACTAAAAATCTGACAAAAGGACGATAATTTCGTTGTTTAGGAAATAATTAACTTGTAATTAGCAGATTTCTGTTCGAACCTAGGTGCCATAGATCTATGGCCAACTGCGCTACCAGCCAGGCCACGGAGGAGCCCACACACACAATCGGTAATCATAAAATCAATAACATAGTTGTTTGTAAAACCAATAGAGATATTAGATGGAGAATAAATTATATACTGAGTAAATTTGGTTTTAGTAATTCTAATATACGATCATTCATGTTTCGCACCCACTGCACTAGTTTGTATGCCCCCCCCCCGTTGTGGCGATTAAATTTGCCATCTTTAAATGGATTTGATGCAACATAGAGACATTGTATGAGAAAAATCTAGCGTATGACTCCTGGAACCTATTGTCGACTGCTGGAACATTTATATGGAAGTTCTGGCATAAAAACGAATTGCTAGAAGATGTACATCATTTTATCAATCCATTTGTATTAGCAATAACGAATGTTCTCGTCTATGTTCGATGTTATGTAAAACATCAATGACACCTGTCGCAATGAGCAAAAGGTAGTTATGTGAAAAATGTAATTAAACTATATGATTGTAATGATAAACGTAAAAGAGATGAATTTGCACTTAATGAACTATGCCTAGTTAGAGATGAAATACTAAATATTGATATTGATAATGGCGATATACTTTGTTTCATTAATTGGTTAGGATAAAGTTATGTTTTATTTATTTTCTCTAATTTTATTTCTATATGTAATTACGAAACAAATTACACACAAGCACACAGACACGCATGCACGCACGGACGCATGGCTTTTATGAAGACTACCTTTAGGATCTATTCATACCTTTGAAGTATTTAGCCATATATACGAATCCAAAAACTGACTTAAACTAGTTGTATTATACTACTACTACTACTACTACTACTACTACTACTACTACTACTATAATAATAATAATAATAATAATAATAATAATAATAATAATAATAATAATAATAGCAACAACAATAACAACAACAAAGTGAATAATCATAAATACATTTTTGGCCAATTCAAGTTTTTGTCAACCAAACATCATGTTATTCTTGCAGATTAATTTGTAGTTTTCAGAGAATATATAATATCGATAAATCATATATAAATTTGTGCCTTTATAATAATAATAATATTTTATTCGTATTATAATAATACAGAGAACACTGGGTGCATGTACATAAATACGTTAGTACCATTACAACAAAACAAGAAAAATACAATTATATAGCAGTAACACCAAATATGAATACATATTACTCATATATATTATGCTCATTACAGCCTTAGCTATATCTGTAGAAACATTAGTTATCACTGTATAGCCATATAACCACGAAACACCGCTCTATTTATTATTTAGCATAATGTGTCTGACGTAGACCAAGCTAAATTATTCCGTGTATAGTTGAGTAATAATCTAGTCAATTTCAAACATATTTAATACAAATCGATTTGTGGAAACTCTAAGACAATGCTTTATGTAGAGCAATTCCTTTATAACATTAGTAATACTTTTAGTTTCTTCATCCACCAGCACATCATTAACATTTCTATATATATAGGTGTGCAGGTACCGATATTGAATCTAATCATACAAAATGATTTACAAACTATTGAAATATTATTTGATACATTTTATCTACTCCCTAACAGAGCTAGTCTGAAACATGAATTAGAAATTAAATTTGGTGACTGATGTGCTGAGTGTATAAATTTCACGAATCGCATGTGTAGTTGCAGTTTGATATCTCTGTCGTCCGCTATGTAGTGCAAGTATTTACAGTGTGTATAGTAGGCTGAACGCCCAATATTCTACGCACAGATTTGCGCCAAGTAACATAAAAGGCTTCCATCATATACTTTGAAAATCCCATAATTGGCTACCATACAGAGACATGCAGTAAGACTTGAATGATTTGGATCTTATATGTGAATGAGCATGCATAAAATGGGATAAAAACATGTTAACTTTGACATAAAAATCGTTCTCTGTCTCAGTAATTATATTTGAGTTATATTTGGGACCGACCAATTATATTACCTAGATGTTTCTCATTGAGACTTTGTACAATGTGGCCATCCATAAAATTTACTCTTCTGTGAATTACATCATATTCTTTAGCAAATGCTTCATATGTACACAATAGTTTCTTAACAGAGTATAAGCCAGCTGCTAACAAAATTACATCCACTGCATACCCGAGAGATCTGCAATACATATTACCAACATAACAACTAAACACCACATAAAGATAATGTTCTCAAACGTTCGTCCATGTATATAATAAATAAGATTGGTGATAACACACCACCTTGTTTTACGCCATTAATAACAGGTACATGGTTCGATATAAAATTACCCCATTTTACTCTGATACAACGAGAAGTGTATATATTGGCTAGAAATCTAGCAACAGTCGGACATAGGTGACGTTTTATGAATAATTTGATTAATTTAACATAATTGACACGGTCAAATGCTCGACTAGCATCAAGTAGAACAGTGTACACATCTGTACTATTGTTCAAATATTATTGTGTAAGCTCCTTTACCACAAATGTACAATGAACAGTGGAATGCTAATTTTAAAACCGTATTGATAATCAGAGTTCTCAAATGTATCATGATGCTTCGATAGAATAACTCGATCCAACAGTTTGCCGAGCACACTGCTCAAAGGCGATAGCTCTATAATTACTTGAGCCATTAAGTGACTTTCTCTTATTCTTTGGAATGGGAATTAATGTGGATAAATGTAAACCATCCGGTACACATCCACGAAATATCATGCTAGAAAATAACAATGACAAGTAAACTTGTAATATCCTTGTTTCATTAATAATATAGTCTGAATAATATCCGGTTACCCATCATGCTTACTACGCTTAATAAAAAGTTTATTTTCAGACACTTGAGCCACAGTAATACAATGTTCAGAATTTGTACACGAACCCGAGGCACGTTGATTAGATATCATGGAACCAAGAGACTGTTTAACGGCATTCATTTCAGATGCATCATAGGACACACTATTATACAATTCATCGTATTTACTGAGAAATAATTCAGAAATATTATATGCACCATTCACATTATTAATTTTATCAGGCACTGTAGGACTCGTACCTTTCAATCTAAAAAATCTCACTCCAGAAATCTCTTTGGTTATTTTCCAACAAACCTTATTAGCGCTACAAGCTGATTTATTTTGCTTTACACGACGTAACGCTAGATGGCACTGCGATAGAGTCTTACGTCTTATATCTGTCTGCCAAAATATCCGACTGAGGGGAATTGCATGACCTCCAAATCGAATGCCAAAACAATGCCCTACTTTTATATTCCTTCACGTGTTCGGATCATTCGGGGACACATTTTGATTTTTCAGATATGGTACATGGAATTACTTCGCTTGCACTCAGATATGGAATTGAAGTGGAAGTAATGGGAATTATCGAAACGAATTCATCTTCTCCCTTGCCACATCAGAAACTATTCTAGCCTCAATACGGTGGGGGTAAAGGTTTCTAGTCGTGTTCCATTGCACGTGCTTAGTGGATCCAAGTTACGAAGGAACATTATCAGTTTTCCTGCGTTTAGTCTGTGACAGGTCTGTGGACTTCCATCTTGACCTATGGCTTTGGCCGCTTCTTCGTAGCGTGAATCTCCAGTGATTTACGACACTGACACTAATTGTCACTAACTGTCACTGGACTGATGACTGTTAAATATTGGAACTGACAAAGAATAACTGATTCTGATGTTTATTACCTTCTTTTTTCCCGGGCTCGTTTAAACGAGGTTCCTTTCGAACCTCTTTAGTTAACGCCTCTCCAGGGCCACACGGATTCCACGAAAGGCGGATTTTCTTTTACCATATTGGCCTCAGTTTGGCGTCTTAGAACCTCAGATGACCCGAGAAATTAACTCCGACGTAGAATTGAATTTCACAATCAAAGGTTACCGAAGAGTCTCAGCGGTGTCTGCCCCCGGCTATTCCGATTTTAGAACTCGAAGGTATGCTTTGTTTATGAGCTGCGAAGCGAGTGATTGACATAAAGGGTTTTCAATGAAATAATACAAATACTATATATATTATAAAAGTACTAACGCTAGTTTAAAAAAATATTTTTATGTAAGTTAAAATTAGTAACTGTTAGTTTCATTGTGTTTACACAAACATCTAAAGAGTGTTCTTCTTATATTTTTCATATTTGATAAAAATTGTATTAAAAATGTAATATCTAAATAATACCATTTCATATTCTAAAACCAATGAAGTTGAGAATCTCCTATTCTTTGTAACAAAATTAAAGCAACATTAAACATTTATCACGGTTAGCTAAATTACTATAACAGTTTAATGCTGGACCAACATGGTATAGAACATGGCTGAACGAGTTGAGCAGAAGCTTTACTATAGAGTTGCTAATGGCAACAAACCTGGAATATATACCAGCTGGGGACAAGCATACCAACAAGGTATCAGGAATATCATTTAAAGTGTTTTCTGATATAGAAGAATGTTTAGAATTTATGGATGAACATTCCAGCTTGCATAAAGCTGACTTAATGGTCTATGAAGGCAGCGCCTTCCACGAGGTCAAAAACTTCAGCGGTCATCCCCAAGCCGACGTTGAAAGAACACGAACTCCAGTACTCTCATGGTTACCTTTGTATTAGATGTTCTCGTGTTCCCAAACAATCTTTATATGATTGTTCCTGGCGAAAAATCATAAAGCCCTTAGCTAAGAATTGTTTGTCTATATATTGAGCGAAGTGTAATTGATTTGATTAAATAATATTTGTTAAAAAAATTTTGGGGGAATTTAAAAGAATGTATTTATATACTCAATTACCATGACTTTTTTGGATATTACGTGGTCAGCAATTGAGTTCTTTATTTGCCGACTTAGTGCCGTGCTAATGCCTCAATAGGCTATTAACAATCAGTTGGTTCAAGGTTCTAGTATTTTAATCACGTTTGTGGTATCTTCTTGTGAATTGAAATAGATTTGCTATACATACCAGTGATATGATAATTTTGAATAGTGATGGTTTTGGTGTTCTCATGTAGAGGTCAGAACAGAACAGTCACTGGGTTTTTTTTCACGAGATTTATTTAGAGTAAATAATAGTTATTCACCAGCCGAGTTACTGTTAGTGTGCCGTGAAACAAGGGTGATTGCACATCTAAAGTTCCCCGACATTTATGGATTATTTTAATAGATAAAGATGGCAAAGAAGCAACAAAGAGTGACTTAAATGTGAGTCAGGTGATAAAGATACAATAGATCTTGATGGAACTACAAAGGTGTGATATCTGAAGGATATTTTGAGGGTTTGTCCAACTAGTTTTGGACATACATTTTTGGAACAGTCATAGTTATACCACACCCAAGCCGGACAGTGTGTGTGTGTGTGTGTGTGTGTGTTTGTTTGTTTGTTTGTTTGTTTCTCGCCACCAATAAGTCTAGAAATCAACTGACCAATCATGGATAACACAGAGATGATAAAAACTCTCAGCGAGCAAATGACTGCTCAACGTGATTTATTAGTCCAGGAAATTACAATTACAGCCCTTACAACAAGGATGAACATTTTGGAACAGGAGAAGCTTGCTACAAATGCTAATATCACCAGTTTGGAGAATAATAATAGAGAATTGGTGAAGCGAGTGAATTTGTTGGAGACAGATAATACTGCTGTAGCAGCCGCTCTCACTGAACAATAGGAAGGAAACGATAGCATAAGAACTGAAGTTATGTGGCTGAAAGGTGATCTGAAATTGATGAAGGATAATGCGATGAGAAATGAACAGTACACAAGACGAAATAACAATAAGACCTATGGTCTAGCTGCAAATAGGGGTGAAAGCTGTTTGGACACTGTCGGGAACACTGGTGAGGGACAAAATAAAGATAGAGATCACACCAGAACAGATAGCCATGGCACGCTGCATCTTTGGAAGACCAGGCAAACCTAGACCTATCATTGTGAGATTTGAGCAACATGATGTCAAGTTTGCTGTGCTAAAGCAAAGAGTAATGTATTGATGCTTGGACCTGGAACAGGAAAATATTTATCAAGGTCCACAAGGACAAGATTAACAAATTTACCTACGCAACACGCATTCCAAACCCATTCTGTTGAGCTATTAGCTGTCACTGTCATAAAGAAGACTATTATTATTATTATACTGATGAACTTTACAACACAAACATAGTTAGGATTACAATAAGCTATTAAATGCCTATATGGATTTTAGATATGTATGGATATATATGGATAACGAAAGAAAAGGATACAGGTATACATATACATGATTATTATAGATAAGATTATTGATTATACTGAATTGCCGTTTTAGTTACAATATTCATCAAAATTCCAGTATTAATTATATGTATACTGATGTTTTGTTTCCTTCTTTTCCAATCATGTTTTGTTAAGTGTAATATGAATTTATACCGAGAAATGTACAATTTATCACCGTGGCCTAAAATGTACCAATCTCTGTCACCAAAACCAAACATGCCATGTGAATCACTGGACCATGACAAGTAGTATTCCAATTACAGTAGGGATCGTTTCAACCGTGAAGAAAAGGAATGAACTGTGGGGGTACAGTGACTCATATGTATATTCCAAGTGTATTACACTGATATTCTGTGCGTGAATGTACAGAACTTAGTTATGGTCACAATTGTATACTATGTATAATGCACAATCCCTTTTTATTTCTCTTATTTCAAGTCCACCTTTTATCAACACCAGCCTCAGTGTGATATAAATGCCAAACATAAAAATAAGATGATATTCAACATTTATTTTGTGGGTGGACCTAGATTTAACATAGGGCTCTCAACTATTATATTACTCATTGTATAGTATTTGTAGTCTGAACTGTAATGGTATCAGAGACCCATCCGAACGAAAACAAGTCTTTTCTTCGCTGCACAACAAAAATTACAATATTATATTACCGTAGGAAACCCATTCCATCCCAAATGATGAACAAAGCTGGAAAGGGAATGGGGTGGAACAATATTGTATTCTCATGGATCTAATGAAGGCAGAGGGGTAGCAATATTGATTATAAACCTGGTAAATTATGACATTGTGGAGACACATAGTTCGGAAGGGAGAACATTATTGATAAAATTACGTATTGGTAGCAGAGAAATACTCATACTAAATGTATATGCCGCCAACTTCGATAGTTTTTCTCTTCTTTGAAAATTTTATAACAAAACTTATGGACTTTGAATGTCGTAAAATAATTATATGTTTCTAGTGTCCGACTCTATACAATGTTGCGTCGAATGTTCATCAATTGGTCCAGGCTATAGAACATACCACTCTCTAGTATTAATTGCTGTTTTGTAGATGTAGAAACGGGACCAGGTTACTGGAAATTAATTGTTCGCCCTTAATTGATCCATAATAGGTGAATTTTATAAGAGCTGGAATTAAGGAATACTGTAATCGGCATATAAATGACGGTTTAACCCCAGATTATTTATATTGGGAAATGTTAAAGACGGAATTTCGAAGAACTTCTATAGCTTATTCAGCCCCTAAAAAGCGAGAACAGCAACAGAAACAAACAATTTCAGAAGAAGAAATAACTATATTGGAAAATAAGGTCCCCAAAAAAGAACAAGAATATAATAGATTACAACATTGTAAAATCCTTATCCAAATCGTATACAAAAATTAAGTAAAAGGCAGTACAATAGAGTAGAATGCTGGGGTATGAGCAGCTTAATTTAGAAAAAAAGTAATCAAGCAAATAAGTCCACATATAAGTTAAAAAGAGCAAACAGGAATTTAATGGATAACAATAACGATAATTCTCAAGAAATTAACTCGGTTCTATGCTAATTTATGTAATCAAAGTAAGTGTTTTAAATCTGCTTCAGATGAATTAAAGCAAGAATTTATACCAAAAGAAAGCCGTGTAAAATTAAGCCAGGAACTTCAAGACAGTTGTGAAGGTTTAATAACAAAGCAATAATTAACTGTGGCATTAACAATACAAAAATAACAAGTTTCCTGGATCAGATGGTATACCAGATATATTTAAAAAAATGTTTGGAATGAAATTGGTAATTAATTATTGAAATCTCTTAAATATTCATATATACACGGTCTATTATCTATTAATCAGCGAAGTGGGGGGTGATCGGCCTAATACCCAAAGGTAAAAAGGATACATTATATTTAAACAAACTGGCGTCCATTAACCTTACTTTGTACAGACTTTAAACCTGCCTCTAAAGTTATTGCCACCAGAGTAAAAATAACTTTACTACCAAATTTAATAAATCCCAGTAAAACAGCCTTTGTGCCAGTATGATACATCGGGATAAACATTAATACAATATTACAACTAATTGAAACAACAGAAAAAGAAAACATTCCTGGTCTAATACTGTCAGTTCATTTTACTAAAGCCTTTGTTCATTTGGATTGGGGCTACCGTATATGCCCGCGTATAAGTCGATTTTTTGGGTAGTAAAAGGGGAGTTCCCAGAAGCACCTCGACTTATACGCCGGTCTTATTTCCTACCGGCTGAAGGAAAGATGTATTCGGCCATCATTGACAGGCAACACTATAGAATTCAACCCAATAAGAGCCAGAGTCGGAATAAAATCATCACATCGCTGCCTACTAATCCATTATTATTCAATAAATAACAACCGGTCTTTATGTAATAATACTTGATAGTCACGCGCTGTTAACTACCAGTACCTTCAGATGTGCTGTGAAACAATGAATTAATAACACTTGCCAAATGAAGTTACAATCAGGCGTGTTTGTGTGGGTGATAGTTGGAATAAAAATCGCCACATCTCTGCCTACTAGTCTTAGTTAATAAATTAAGATTAATTTTCACTAAGCTGTTACTTGGATCTCACGAACATGCCAGTCTTTATGTAAAATAATACTTGATAATAGTTATAACATCAAACCGAAATATCTCTCTCTCGCTCTCTCTCTCTCTCTCTCTCTCTCTCTCTCTCTCTCTCTCTCCTGCTCGCTCGCTCTCTCTCTCTCTCTCTCTCTCTCTCTCTCTCTCTCTATATATATATATATATATATATATATATATATATATATATATATATATCTGTGTGTGTGTGTGTGTCGCTGCCCGGTGAACAAATTGATATTCACTAGGCACTTGTTGACACCATGAATTTGAATGACTGGGTCAATTCTTTCGCGAATGACGAAAATGATTCGGATTTTGAGGGATTTAAGCCAATACTTGACCTCGACTTATACGGTGAGCATATGCCTGAGGAACGAATTACAGGGTCACAAATTGACCTCGACTTATCTACCGGGTCGACTCGTTTTGGAAATTCCCTCCAACAGTGGATAAAATTATTCACCACAAATGTAACTGCCGTTGTTAATGTCAATGGATGGTTCACTTCATATTTTTATATTGAAAAAGGAACGAGACAAGGAGATCCAATTGCAGCTTATTTATTTATATTATGTGCAGAATTACTAGGCCGGAAAGTAAGAATTGACGAAAATGTAAAAGGTATCAAGATTGGAGACAATATGTATAGAATCTGCGAGTTTGCTGGTGATACTCTAATGTTTTTTGATGGTACTCGAGCATCATTAGATAAGTGTTTAGAAATATTATTGCAGTTCTCTTATATATCAGGTCTAGCCATTAATTTTGGAAAAAACAAATGCATATAGAATAGGCTAAATACAAGTTGTAACCTGTCTGAGGGTCCAATAGAAACATTGGTATTAAAAGACCAATATTAAACATATATCAAATATTTGATATTAACTATGAACCCAAGATTAGAGAATTATATTTAAAAGTTAAAAGATGGGGGACTCGTCATATGTATTTAGAAGGTAAAGTTACAATTATAAAAACCTTTGGTGTTAGTCAATTATTATATTTGGCTTCTGTACTACCAACCCCTACACAAAATATTATTAGTAAGATAGATAATCACATATTCTCCTTTATATTGGATAACAAACAAGATAAGATTAAGAGAGATGTTATGATCAACACATTTGTTAATGGTGGTTTAAAAAAAAACAATTCAAATTTTCAAAAGGTATATTATAGGAGATACAGATAGTATGTGGTGGCAAATTTATATTTCAATGTAATTTAGAGAAAACTGATGTTGAGAGAATTAACCTAGGGTCAACGCTTTGGACAGATATATTAAAATGCTAGTGTGAGTACAATTACAAACAGAAGAATGAAACATCTTCTGGTAGTCAGATCATATGGCTAAATTCTCATATAAGGCTTGACAACTAAATATCATATAATGTAGAATGTATTGAAAACCAATTACAGACTCTTAATGATTTATCCTATGAAACCAACTTACTAGATATAAATATGATTCACATGCTTTATGATGACAACCTAACAATTATGCAATACAATAGTACTATTAGTGCTATTCAACGAGAATGGAAATTCCAAATGTTACATGTTGCTGGAATTAACGAAGAAACCATCCCGCATGATAAATATAACAAACTAACCCGTATGTCCAATAAATATGTTTCAAATATTGTATAAGCAGAATTGATTTCAAATGTTTCAAAATCAACAAATTTACAAGAGAAGTGGTCACATCATATTACATAATTAAAGATGGTCAAATAAAATAAAATAAACATTTTACGCGTATCTGTAGTGTGAACATAAAAGTTTTCAATACAAATTATGACATATAACTCTATTTTTTAACAACAAGCTTTATGTTTTTAATATGGTAAACTCCATTATGTGTGATTCATGTAATAACCATGCTGACTTGGTGGATCACAGAATGTGGTTTTGCACAAATATCAAATTAGTCTAGTCTAACGTGAAATAGGATACAAATTAGTCTAGTCTAACGAGAAATAGGATAACAATAGTAGTAGTAATAATAATTAATAATAATAATAATAATAATAATAATAATAATAATAATAATAATAATAATAATAATAATAATAACAAGAATATTAATAATAATAAATTGTCAGTCGTATTCCATGCTAAGATAAGAATATCTAGAGAATAAAAAGATTATATCGATAATTATTTATCGATAACTGTTTTGTCACAACATGACGTATAAACATAAAATAGGAAAACAGTTATTTTCTATTACTGATAATCGGGATTGTGTGTATTGATCCTGTGTCGTATCACTTTCATACTACTTTTTTCGTCTAAATCTTTAATTTGTATTTTTTCTCCAAATAACGTTTCAAATGTTTTTATCAGTTAGTACATCCTACGCGTTATTGTGACACAGCGACTACCAGATTACAATATATACTCATTCAATTACTCTTAATGCCGATTATAATCTAAAAATCAGTTTATTGTTACTGATATTTCATGTAAATTCATTGATAGCAAAATGACCATTTTTGATAATAAATAAATCTGTGAATCAAAGATTTATACAGAGCCAAGATCACTTACTTCTATTATCACATCAATTAATATGGTACATTATTCATAATATCAATCTAAATACTTATATTATCGTCGCCTACAGGTTAGGCAGGACTAACAGTCCGAGACCAATTCTAGTCCGGATTGCTACAGCTGATCTAAAGATGGAGGTGCTGGGTAGACGAAATATCCCGAAAGACAGAATCGCTTGAAGCAGCATGAAGATGTAGAACAAGCATGGCCAAGGAACTGCAAGATTTCTGTGAAACATAAAACAGGGAAAAGATTTGATGTCAGATGGGCGTTGCCTCTGGATGAAGCGCTGAGCAGAAACGAACGACATTCCTCACCTCATTCGTCATCTCCTAGGTGATATTGACTAGCTTCGTGCAATTTTTGCGGCTATATTTAACAGGAACCAATGGATTTTGGATCATCATTTATTAAATATAATATCACATTTTAAGTGACACAACTCCATAAAATTGTAAGTATTTAATGTTATTATCAATTAGTGCTATATTCACGTATTCGTACAGTTGGCATACACTGGTTTATCTAAACATTAGATTAAATACATGACTGCTATTAATTAAAATATTTCTATTCGCTCCTTATGTTCTATTTGCATCAAGCTATGTATAATCAATGGCAAGACACACAGTTACCATCAGTCTGGCCTAATAGTTGTGAGCAGATTAATTGTACAGTTAGTTTAAGGTGTCTAAACATTGAACCAACTTGGAAATATTCCTTTCTCTTGTGCTTTTGTTTACTTTGAGCTCATCCGAGCACTCACACTCGGAGAGGGTGTTTTAAACAGCTGCATGTGGTTTTGTATTATATTGTATTGTATTGGTCTTATTTGGTTCATTTTTATTTCGATTCACTTTATGTTCTTGACAGATGTAAACATGAACAAAGTACTTATTTGTGAGGTCATGCACTTGGTGAACAAGACATGCCCAGAATGGTTATGCAGCAATTATAATGATTAGCCAATTCGAAATAAATAAAATACTGAAAACCCCAGCCTGGATCTGAAAAATATTACACGTGATAACAGCTATCCTTCCGATGATGATACTTCTCATGCTGATGATTCAATAATCTGTTCAAGGATGGACTCAAACTATTATGAACTTGATCAATTTATATCCTTACAAGGGTCACATCCACTGCATGACAAATATAGTGCTATACATATGAATATTCGGAGCCTGTCTGACAAATTTATTAAACTTAAACTTTATCTTGAAAGATTAGATGAAATCAAAATAAAATTTGATTTCATATTATTGTGCGAAACATTTTGCACTAACACTAATTTTGATCTGTGCAACATAGCGGGGTACAACCTTGTGTGTAAAAACAGGAAACACATGAAAGCTGGTGGTGTCGGCATGTATGTGAGTGATAGATACGAATATGTTGTTCGAGAAGATTTATCTTTATTTCAGGAACATATATTTGAATAATTATTTCTTGAAATAACAAATGCAAGAAATAAAATTCTTATTGGAGAGATGTATATCGGGTTCCAAATGCACACTGTTAAGAATATATTACCAAATATGATTCATTGTTGAGCAGGATTAATGATGAGAATGTTGAGCTTATTATTGGCGCTGATCAGAACATAAACTATCTCAATATTAATACTAATCAGGCTACTGACCTGCTCAGCACATATTTGTTAGTTGGAATGGTTCCTACTGTCTCACGACCAACAAGGATAACACATACATCGGCAACGTTGATAGATAATTTTTATGTAAGAATCAACAAACTTGATAAAACGTTGTCTGGTATATTATATGTTTACTTGTCAGATCATTTGCCAATATGTATTTATATGGGCAGTAAGACTAAAATAAAACCAAAGCCACTCACTTTCAAATATCGGAAACTAGATGAAAATGCGTTTAAGAACATTAAAACGCTTTTATGTGTCCCTAATTGGTCATGTCTTAATAATATCGGCATTGGAGAATCATATGAAAAGTTTGTTGATACTATACATGAATACACTGATATATATATATATATATATATATATATATATATATATATATATATATATATATATCCCATAAAAACTGTTCATATCCCGCCTAAATGTATTATACGAGAACCGTATTGTAAAGCCATATTGTTTGCCGATAACACAACACTCTATGCGTCTTCCAAACAACCTGGTGAACTTTATCACAAAATTAATAATGATTTAGATTGCCTATGTGACTGGTTCAAGGCTAAGAAATTGTCACTTAATATTGCCAAAACCAATTACATGTTATCCCAGTATGTGAATGATCATGCTAACAATGGCTTAAGTGTCTGTATTGGTACTGATAAGATTCAACGGAATGATGTTATGAAGTTTTAGGGAATTCATACTGACAACAAACTAATATGGAAGGAGCACATTAAACGTGTCAATTTAAAGGTTTCTAAGGCACGTTATATCCTGCGCACGTAATATCAGTGTACATATCGTCTTGAATGTCAAACAATGTATATTATTGTCATGGGTTCACAACCTATAAGATTAATGGTGTTACCTTTCTGTATATTGTATCATGAAAAATGGTTGTAATATATATGTCAATTATGTATAGCATATGGAGGAATAAAACACTTACTTACTTATTACTATATATATATATATATATATATATATATATATATATATATATATATATATATATATGCATAAGTGTATGTATATATAGGGCGCCTCCGTGATCTATTTGGTAGCCCATTAGACCACAGATCACTATCCCCTGAGTTCGAATCTCGGCGTGGGTATATATGAAGAGTGTTTCATCTTAGACTTCGCTTCATTACATTTGGAGGTCGCTCGGCCCATTTAGTCTACCATGTTTACAAAAGTCTATGTATGTGTCTGTACGTGGATGAGTGCGTATGTGTGTGTATTTTATATAGTGGCACTGGCACAGAACATCAACATCCCTATGTATCCTTTGAGACCTCTACCACCGTAAATATAAATATAAATAACTTTTACATTAATCTAAATATAAAATGTTCTACATCTCCACATATAGATATGTTTACATTCAACAGTAGTTATTGATAAAGTGTATATGTATATATATATATATATATATATATATATATATATATATATATATATATATATATATATATATATATATATTAATTATTTAAGAGCCAGTGGAAGACAGTTGGTCATTTCCCAATTTCCATCACTGTACTTTTGTTTTAATATTTAATGTTTACCTCGTATGTTGATATAAGACAGGACATTGGAAATAAACATCTTATCATATCATATCTTAGAAATTTGTCTAGTCAACATTGTCTATAAGTCCATCTATTCATCTATTGAGAACTGGATATCTCCATCCACTACACCAGCGGTGTCAAATAGGTATCTACCACACACAACAGTATCTCATATATATATATATATATATATATATATATATATATATATATATATATATATATATATATATATATATATATATATATATATATATATAAGCTTTTGCATTTTTTGGGGTTTATTTCTTTATTCGTTTGTTGTGGCTTTTCTTCGTTCTTTTGTCTATCAATCTATATATACGTTCAAATGTATTGATGTATATTTGTACCTTTAGTTTGTTTGTGTTTGGCATACGTCTCTCTCTCTCCTCTCTCTCTCTCTCTCTCTCTCTCTCTCTCTCTCCTCTCTCTCTCCATCTCTCTCTCTATCTCTCTCTCTCTCTCCCTCTCTCTCTCTCTCTCTTGTGTGTGTGTGTGTGTGTGTGTGTTTATGTTAATGTGTATGTATGTATCAACAGTGTGGATAAACACTGACACAGATAATATGGAAACGTTAATTAAAACTTCCGGACGATTCATCAGGTCACGTGTAATGTATAATGTATCATCAGAACATAAGCAATATAGTTCTAAACATGAATCACTGACATTTGTGTTTTCTGATAATAACACGCCATGGTCAGATCGCGATTAACGTCCTATTTATAATTATTTTGTATTTGTTGTATCTTTCTTCTAACCTGCGCTTTTCAAACTTTATAAATCGATTGACAAAGCTTTCAAAAATCAGTTCGTCCAAAACGGCTGCTTTCATGGTGCGACTGCTATTAAAATTGATAGCTTAATTGCTCTAGAAAATTGACATTTGTGGCAAACTGGCGTTGTTAAAACTATATATTTACATTTAGAAACCAGAACCAATCTCTACTAGACAAAACATATAAATATAATAAAGGGATTTAGTGTCATTAATGACAACCATACTACAGCTAGCCATGAATGTTATAACATGGACTGGATATAAATGGACTTAGGAAAGATGATTCTGTTCCCAGATACTACAAAAGCGAATTATATATACAGCTCACATTGTTATATACAAAACGCCAACCAGTTAAAGTGAGCCCAATGTCACTGCATGAGATGCGAAACATTGGTTATAGTCATGCATCAAAATAACTTATAATGCTTAAAGAGTGTACTATGTCTGATATGACTATTTAAATGCTGGATTCCAAGGAAAAACACCTATAGAGTACATAACTTCATAACCATGTGTGCGCGCATGCGTGCTCGCGTATACCTGGAGATAGTGAGAGAGAGAACCGAGTTGAACATTTTGTCCCTCCTTACACTTTGCGTCCTGTGGTAATTTGTACTGTGGGGTTATGTCCTGGGAGATTTTGTCCGGATACATTAAATTAGAGTGATTAAATAATAATGAAGTATTTGTGCAAAAGAAAGATAATAACCTCCGGTAAATTGGGTTATAGAACAGCGCCGTTTTGTTATTGGAATAAGGACAATAACTATAATACTCATAATAATAACCACAATAAAAATAATAATAATAATAACGATTTTTGTTGTTGTTTTCTTTCAGGAGAACATCACTGACGTTCATGTCTAAATCGAGTTGACTCCCATCATTCCAAATTGTCTGTCTCGAGTGTACACACAGCCAGCTGTCAGTAATGTTGGTTATCAAAGATTTTGTTATTCTGGTCATCATTCTGACAAAAACAGGATGTTGTCAGGAAACTGTACCAACTCACCTCGTGTCTACCGAGAAAAGGCCTTTCGATGATGACTTGGTGTTTACAATTAGCACAAAAACAAAAGAACAATGTCATTATATCTGTATCCAAAATAACGAGTGTGTGGCTGTTATTTATCGTGATCCTGGATTCCTTTGTCACGGCTACAAGACGATGTCTGAGGATGAATACCTTGTTCAAGATGAGTATGGATGGCACGTAACACGGACAGGTATTGTATACAATACTAAATGATTGATATTGCCTATGTTTATGTATGGTTAATATTTAGTAATATATTTGTATGTTGGTGTCAGATTGGTATGAAAAAAACGGATACATTCTAATTTATCTTTACGCTGAGCTTCATGACCGAACCGTGTATTATATTATGTCACATATATGGAAAGCTTTATTTTGTGATATGTGAACATTACAAAATGTGTTTCATATTGATATATGATCATCAAAAGATATATTTTGCAATGTGGTCACACTAAATATCTCTAACATAATCATTCACATAAATTTGACTTTAATTTGGTGTAATCGCAATTATTGTTATTTATTTATTCAGTATTTTTTATAGTTTTGTACTTTATGGTCTTTAGTGCATACAGCAAGAAAGATATTAATAATAAATTAAAATTTGTAATTGTCATGTTATAGCGATATGAATATTTATTAAGTGCAAACATCGTGTATTATTATTGAGAAGTTAAAGAAAATATTTATTATAATAATTATCAGTATACTACAACACATCTGAAAGTTGTATACATGAATAATAGTGATAATGTATCTATGACATTATTCTTAGATTGATATTGAATTCACTTTTTTATTTTATTTTAATGAAGAAAAGATTAAAATGTGTATTACAACTATGTCTATTTATTATATAAAGATTCCAAAACAAACAAAACAATTGTTTCAAAAGTATTGTTTTTCCTAAAGATTTAGCTGATAATATATCTATGATATGGTATAATTCTTCAAATTGATATTAGATTAACATTATTCTTTTAAAGAAGAGAAAGAAAATGCGTGTGAAGCTAATCCGACATTCTGTATAAATGGTTGCAGGGTAGTGGACGGTTTGACAAAGTGTTTCGTGCCTAAGGAGACTATTGTGAAGGTAAGGTAGTTGTTTCGAACGACTGGAAAATTACACTTTGGCGTGAAATTGTTTCATCAACGAATTATCTCTATGTGTCTAGTATGGTCTAGAAAGGCTTCTTAGTGATCTGATAGAGCAGATAAAACATTAATAACGCATTTATCTCAACAATATATATTACACGACAAATGGCTTTAATAAAGCAAACAAGAATGGAAATGCATATGTTTTAAGGGACATTATCCGGGTTAATTTTTGTGTGAAGAACATTCATAAACAAAACATCTACGTTTAGAGTATTTTCACGCAGCATGAATAATATGAAATTACAGTTTGTTTTATTAGAAAACGTTGAGGTACCAGCACGTCATCCATACTTAAAGTTTGTATTATTATAAATGTTCTACTCAACTATTTATAACATCGTTGAAACCAAACTATATCTATTACGTAACTGGGATAAACCAAACTGACTCCATCACTTCTGAATGATTTTCACCTGAGGTAATTGTATTAATTGTTTATATTAATACAATGGAACAATAAATGGACACAACCTCATGTTGACTGTTATCATTCATGCTATATCCATGATCTCTGGCGATGTCGTTTGGTATAAGTTATCACCAGAAATTTGTAATTCAACCCGGTAAATATTAAATAAGAATGTCAGTTTTAACTCAAGATAACTTATCATTTCTTTTACAGGTCAGCTATTAAATAAGTTACACTAGTTAACCTGGTGTATTTATCATATTATGTGATATAGATTTAATTTATATTTAGTTGATTTTATTTAGTTATTTTGTATTTGTTGTATTTTCTTTTTAACTGATCATTTGACGTCCTATATTATCGCCCACTCCAATGTTTACTATAAGAACCACTTTAATTTTTAATTTAATTTTCACTATTTTTTTTCTATAATTATAATGACTTCTATAAAGGATCAGTTGCTTGCCTTACATCCCCATGGTGGTAATACCATTTGTTTAATCATGCGCCCACGTAGTGGAAAGCATCAAAAGCAGATGGGGTCTGATGCAAGTAATTTGATCACTGTGCCAATAACACGATATAATAACACGGTTGTACAAAATGTAAACATTGGTGTTGTAAATTGTCAGACGATCTGTAATAAATCTGATGAAATATCTGATGTTGTTAAGGATATGGATCTTGGTGGTCTTATCATTACTGAGATTTGACTGACTAGTAATGTTGCAGACCAGAATATTGTTGGTAATGTGACTCCAGCTGGATATTCGTTCCATCATGCAGCTCGGATTCACCAGAAAGGTGGGGGGTCGGCATTCTTCTCCGGGATTCTTTGAAGTGTGAGACCCATTTGCGCTTTCAGGCTAAATCTTTTTAAAATTTCTAACTGACTTTTATATCTGGAGGGATAAGTGTTCGTGCAGCTATTATCTACCGATTACACACCACTAAGCAAAATGTCCCCGAAGCAGCAGATTTCTTCAAGGAATTTTCGGAATGTGTTGACTCTCTTGCTACCACACAGTGGTAATCTATTGATCTTAGGCGATTTCAATATACATTGGAATTGCCAGATGAATGCAGATAACAAACAACTGTCTGACATTCTTAGATATGTTAATATCAGGAAACATATACAATAAAGAACACACAGACATGTCACCTCTTAGATCTTGTCATCTCCCGTGATGATGGCAATTTGATTACGGGTGTATATGTGTCTTCCATGTTGTCTGATCATTTCCTTATTGACATTAATGTATCTTTACAGAAACAATCTGTTTCAGCTAAAGTTATTTCATATAGAAAATAGAAGTCGATTGTGACAAGGAGGTTTTTTTTGCAGATATCCTGAGACTCTTCCCTGATATTGGATACACCGGATGCTTATTATTATCATTTCACAACCGTCGCTAGTTCATATTTGGCGAAATCTATCTTCTTGCGAGGACGAGGAAACAGATTGTTTCCACTTATCAACTTTATTAGTTATAATTATTGTCTCAGACGAAACTGTACAGACTTAGGGTTAGAATCATACCATCTGCCTTGTCTGTAGACCATATTGACTAAATATATAATATGTTAGTTTGCATTATACAGGTATCTAATCAGTTTGCTCTGCAAATCCTACAATACTACGGGCGTCGGGGAATGCACAAAGAAGACATAAATAAACCAAATCAAGTTTGCTGTTATCTTATTCTAGTTGACACTATCTAGTGTTACTGCAAATCTTAAATTCAGATAAACCCGTATATATGTTTGCCGATGAGTGTTTATATTCTACTGTGTTCTTATTACGGTTCTCTTTATTTACCCTCAGGAGTCATCAGTGTATGATATCCACAAGAACCAAATGAGTTTCTGGTAGGCAGCTGCTGATTATCTACAAACTTTCAAAAGACCTGGCTTCAGCGTAATGGCAATAGAAAAGACACGGATCCGTAAATAAAGAGGTGATTTTCCAGCAATAAAACTATTTTTACCGATTATTATCACAGTCATGTGAGGAAATAGCACAACCCTAACACACACTCAAACTACCAAAGCCAACAGAAGTACGTAAAACATACAATTTATTTTACAAATCAATATTTAAGCAAATAACAACCATGGCCATTGCGGCTTAATGGTGTATGACACGTTATCAAAGTCTCCTAAATGAAATGCAAATAAAAGAATGATCCAACAATGTCCTCCAATGATGATTGTGATTCTATATATACGAGTCGATATTATGTCTAACGAAACAATTCCTAATACTTCACCCCCAATATACCACACACACACACACACTCACACACACACACACACACACACACGAATATACTATGACCAACGCAATCCACCATACAACCGACGTTCCCCGCAACTAACGTCAAATAGGATGCACGATTGCGACGTCTTTGCGATACCAACTACAATACCCTTCTAAAGCTAGAAAGGTTTCAGGTTTTGTTGTTCGGGGAGAATCTCCATGGTGTCCGTTATTCAGCACAGCCTCTATGTTGGAGTGGTTGAGAATCACCTCCCCCACCACTCACAGGGGAGCAGTACGGAAAGATGGAGTCGAAATACCCTGACGGTGGTCACTGCCAGAGTGTTTTACGTCGTCGGGGGGGGGGGTTTTAACGTCCCCTTTTATTTTTAATAATTAAGTGGAGACGGCAGCGCCATTTAACGTGGTCAGCCACCCATTGATGTAGTGAGCCGAGAAATTAATCCCTGGAAAAGTTTCGATCTCTTACGGGGTTCGAACCTGCGACCGTTGGCACCAAGTGCCTGATGCTTAACCGCTAGGACACCGGAGCTCACCTAAAGCTAGAAAATTACCCATATATATATATATATATATATATATACGAAGTATCAGAATTTCAAAACCTCTATGGTATAATTATTGAAATTTAAAGACATTAAGATGATTTAGATCTGTCTGAAATGATTATGATCGTTCAAAACCTTAAACATATACTGCTGTAACAAACTTGACGCGAACACAGTTTTTACGTGGGCGGAAGTCGTTTTATACATGGCAACACAATGCGAGGTACATTTACAACGTGATGCAACAATATAGGTAGCTACACCTTATAATTATGATGTGTGCAATACAATACAACATCAAATCATAACGTGTACATATAGGTTGATATATGTTACAACGACAACAACGACAACAACAGCTACTACTACTACTACTTCTACTACTACTACTACTACTAATAATAATAACGTGACTGTTATGCTATTTGGGGTTATTCTTCTAAAAGAAAAAAAAGAAAAAGATAACACATCTCCGTTAATAACATGAAAACGATACTGGCTACCGTAAAGTAGACAAACCACAGTAACTTGTTCAAAATGTGATAAACGGGATGCACACCTGAAATGACGACCTTAATCCCGGAGAGAATCCGATCACAAACATCTTAGATGACACTGTTCAGTTAAAAATGAGGTTTGATACGCACTCTTTTAGGCGAGTGTAATATTAATGATATCTTACGTGGAATTAGACATATGAAATGTGAATGATATCATTATTGATACTATAAGTAAAATCCATTCACTAATTATTACAAAGAATATTCAGCCTTATGTCCAAAACATTTGTAAATATGAATGAATATCCATTATTTTGCGATTATTTATTAAAATTATTATTGTATTTGTACAATCAACACTGACAAAAAACTAAAAACGACAACATAGTTATAATTAGCATATTCTATGACAAGTACATAGCCACGACCATGACACGTGATGTTTGTGTGTTCATTTTGAAATGTTCAAGGTCAGTAAAATTCTTGTTAAAAATACCCTTGCCTCTGCTAAATCTGAATATTATAATAAAAAGATCAAAGCATCCAAGGGAAATCAAAGGACTGTTTTCAGTGTTTTGTGAATAAAGTATTACATAAAAGTCAAACTGTCCTCCCAAATAATATCAACTCAGATAAAAATACGGCCCATTGTTTTAATAACTTCTTCTGTCAAAAAATATTAAATATACATAGTAGGTTCCAGTCCAGCACCTTATCACAGGGTACGCCATTGGTAGGAAGAGTCCTGCATATCCATGATGGACACATTTGAGCCTTTTACAGAGACTGATATCAGACAGTTGCTGAAAAAGTCATCTAATGCTTTCTGTGCAGTTGACCCTATGCCTACATGGCTTGTGAAAGATTGTCTGGATGTTCTGATAAACCCAATTACAAATATAGTTAATAAATCATTATCTCTGGGTGTTTTCCCAAGATCCATGAAAGCTGCCCTTGTAAAACCATTAATAAAAAACCACATTATGAACTGTAATATTCTAAACAATTACAGACCTGTTTCAAATCTTACATTTTTATGTAAATTATAGAAAAGGCAGTTGTTTTCCATCTAAACAAATATTTAATCAATAATAACCTTAATGAATCACTACAGTCTGCCTATAAAAGTGGTCACAGCACTGAAACAGCCTTGTTTCGAGTGAAAAATGATACTGTGATGTCAATTGATCAAGGTAAGCCAGTAATACTTGTTCTTCTGGACCTGTCTGCTGCATTTGATACAATTGACCATAATGTACTTTTCTCTAGGTTAAAAGACATGTTTGATCTGTCAGGTAGAGTACTTGAATGGTTTAGATCCTATCTGGAACAACACTCCTGTTCATGGCAAGACGCTGTCCACAAATATTCGGACTAAAAGAGAAAGCCTAACAGAAATACTGGCGTTAATTTAGCTTCTACCCAGTGTAAGCCATATCACAAGTGTGATAAAGAGGAATATCATGTTTAACTGACCGTAGCAGCTGTGTCAATAGAAGGTGCAGAAAACCACCGACTACACTATACACAGAAAATAATGAACCATCTAGTTAATATATATTTGCTAAAACTTATATTATTCTTTTAATAAATCTTTATTTCATCAAACGAAGAAATTCTAAAGGTAATTAAAATAGCAAAATGTTTGAAACAACTGAAAGTTAATGCAGTATTCAAAATAAGCGCGAAACTAAGCCAGAAAACAAAGAACTCATTTGGTGAGCACATGTTAAAAATACTCAAGAAACTTCATGCATCATCTATTGAATTTGCAAGTGATCTGTCAAACATTTCATTGCACAGATCTTAGTCGCGAATAGACACAATGATTTATTAAAAATGCCAATTACACATTCCAGACTGTGAATGTATTTATGAACGGCTGTGAAATGACCAGTTACCATTTCAAATTAAGTGAACAGAATTGTTTTATTTCTCGCAACCATTCATATAAATAATTGCGAGAAATATTCAGTGCATTCTTTATTACACAAATAATATTAATACTATCACGGTGCATGTTAAAATAAATGTTTACAACATAGTTGCGCATCATTTATGAAAGACATGTGAAAACAAATTATACAAGTAATGAATGATACAGAGTTAGCATTCATAACAAATTTAACAAGATTTTGTCCGAAACAAATATAGATCTAGATAGATATTGGCTCACATTTTTAACGTCAAACATCGAGATATATCTTAGTGATCACAGGTCATCACACTAATTCCAAATATATGATCATTCAATTTTGATCAGACCCCTTATTTGCGGTAAGTTAGGCTTAAGAATATTAATTTTCTTTCATCTGGAAAAATCGGCCCCTAAATCATTAGGTGATATCCTGCCTGATAAGTATTGTGTTAAATCCTTTGGAAAGACACAATCCTTCAACTGATATACTAGTCTCAGTCTTCGTGTAAATTGAAATAAGTTGCTGAAAGATTTCCAATATTTATCGTTAGTGAAAAGTTGCCATCCCCTAATAACAGCGAGTGTCATAGCTGCTTTTAACCCGAGACGGCATTTGGTAACTGATGCAACGCATTTCGCCTTGATCGATCTATTAATTGGCGTGTTTTATTAACAGCCTAAACCTTATATATATTTCACTTTGTAGTATGTTGGAACTGAACACTTTTTCTAAGTTCATTTATATCCAGTCTAGGCTATGACATTCCTTTTTTACAATTATAAATTTCGTGTAAAGGACATTAGGTCTGGCTTGAAAATGTTAATATATAATTTAAACAGAGTCGAGGCTATCACAACATGACGCTTTACCATGGTACTCTCAAACACCACAAATGTGACTGATTCGCTTTTAGAATTGTGTTACATAAGGACTGATGAGACATTATACATTACATATTACTTGAGGAATCTCCCAGAGTTTGAATTAATGTTTGTAGATTATCTCTATCAATGTCCGATACCACACTGCTGAAGCACACATAGAGATAGGGGAAGAAAGGGAAGAAAGAGATATAGAGATAGATAGATAGATAGATAGAGATAAAGAGAGAGAGAGAGATAGAGAGAGATAGAGATAGAGAGAGAGAGAGAGAGATACCTAAGCATACAGTCATATACCAAACATAAATAAACACACAAACTAATGAACAAACACAGAGATAAATAAACTTACAGACATACATACGTAATACATAAATGCCTTTCAACGAACAAAAAGCAAACAAAAACCCGAACAAAGAATTATAAATTAATACAGTAGCTTCTATTTAGCTCAGCTACTCTGCTATAGCATATAAATATATCAGTAATGAGGAGGTTACGGTGTCAAAGTGTCTGGAGTATCGAGCTGCTAACCTTCACGTTCCAATCATTTTGTATTATATGACCACTAGGCCCACTGGGAGGATAAGGATAGAAGGGTAACTTATGACAGGAGACCTACAAATATACCCAAAACGTCGTCTATTCGCTGTACCTTTGTTTGCTAACAAAGGCGCATAAATCATTAAAATGAATAAAAGCCATTCATGACGATGTTGATGCTGTACTAACAAAGAGAGAGATGTATAGATATCAAGAGGAAGACTAGCAGGCAGACAGGTAGAATGATAGACAGACTGATGGACAGTGATGACTAGATAAGCCCTCCTCTCTCTCTCTCTCTCTCTCTCTCTCTCTGTGTGTGTGTGTGTGTGTGTGTGTGTGTGTGTGTGTGTGTGTGTGTGTGTGTGTGTGTGTGTGTGTGTGTGTGTGTGTGTGTGTGTGTGTGTTTTAGCTGTGTATAATAAGGCACAGGCACAGAGAATCTCGATCCGTGAATTCAAACTCTGGACGTTTCTTCAGGGGACTGAATCCAGAGTGGCGACTTTTCTTGCTGAGACATGTGTAATGTCTCACCAGTCCCTAAGCCGCCAAGCAAAATCAAAATACGAATCACCTACAGCCGTGGAGTTTGGGTGTAAACACCCAAGTCAGATCACGGCAGTAGTGAGAATGTTTAGCTTAATTATCTAAGCAGCCCTATTTATAGCTATTTTTCAATTGCTGTATCTTTCTTCAAAGCAATACTATATAAACATATAACCCAATTGTCACCGTCTTCAAAGATCAGTTTTTACAACGGGCAGGCGTCATGAAGCGACTACTATTAAAACTGTTTATCTTAATTACTATTAAAAGACTGACATCTGCGCTGAAGCAGACCGTAATAGCGCGTCATGGCTTCCGTACTGTTTGAACTATGCTATCATTTTCAAACCTGACCTAATTTATGCTATTCTAACTATTGTAGTTCTTAAATGTTATTTATGACAAGCAGATTAGAGCTAATCTTGAATGTCATAGTACAAACTGGACATAACTGGACCTAGGAAAGATAAATCTATTCCTACATACAACCAAGGTGAATTATATATACAAGTAAACTTGTTATGTAAAACACACCAACCGCGCGAACTGTGTCCAATGCCACCGCTCGAGAAGCGATGCAGTGTTTCTATTCCTGAGTCAGGAGTACTTATAATGCTTTAAGAGCGTACTGTGCCTGCTACAGTCATTTAAATGCTGGATAACCAGGCCAGACACCTAAACGGCGTGCCTCCAAAGACGCAAATAGTACATGGATTATACAGCTCTAGATCAACTTTTCTTGAATGCAGGGACCGGGAAATATGGTCTCCACGCATAGAAAACGGAACTTACTCAACCGCAGCATAATATGCCTTGTGATATTTGCTGGAGGGTCAAATACCTCATAAACATACAAATCCAATAAATACTATGACCTACTCGTCACTATTATAACAATTTACATCGGCGCTTTAGCAGACCGTTATGGCGGAATTGCCGTTCTATATATTAACATAGATCAGACCTAATGTCTGCTATACAAACTATAATTATAATATAGGGTTTTATTAATGACAAGGAGACTAAAGTTAGCCTTGAATGTCATAGTACAGACTGGACATAACTGGACCTAGGAAAGATAATTCTATTCCCACAAATAACTAAGGTGAATTATATATACAATTAAACTTGTTATATAAAATACACCAACCACACGAGCTGTGTCCAATGCCACCGCTCGAGATGCGATGCAGTGTTTCTATTCCTGAGTCAGGAGTACATGCTTTAAGAGCGTACTGTGTCTGCTACAGTCATTTAAATGCTGGATAACCAGGCCAAACACTTAAACGGCGTGCCTCCAAAGACGCAAATAGTGCACGGAATATATAGCTCTATATCAACTTTTCTTAGAACGCATGGACCTGGAAACTTTCTTACATTGGTGTAATAAGGAATCTGGATTGAAATAGATAAGATGTCTGGCACGGGCAATGTGCGTTTTAGGGTACATATAAAGAGGCAACAGGTACAGAGTATAAACATATCTGAACATCTTACGAGACCTTCCTCCATAAATCTAAATACAAATACAACTATACATATATTAATCTAAAAATAAAATGTTCCATACCTCCACATATTGATAAATGTGTGCGTATACCTAAGCATGTGTCTGGTCTACTCATCAGCCTGTGGGAATCAGCTAATTCGCTTTTCGTACGCGACAAATATGTCACGCCCACAGGAAAGCGGCTACATGCAGGCTACGTACAAAAAGCGGAAGCACATAAAAAACATACCATTTGATACCACAGCTCGCAACAAACAACACGTGCCTGTGGTTCAATGGTGACTTGCTACATACATATCATAAACTATTTTGACACCACAGTTTACATTAAACAGTAATTTTCTGTGGTCCAAAAGAAACCTGTATATAAAGCATTTCGATACCTCAGATGCTGACCTCAGCTCTATTCTGGGTTCGAATAACTGAATAAATCCTACCTATATGAACCATGTATCAATACACGTCCGACTGGTCTGGCGTCGAAGTTCTTCTCTAACCTAAGTGAAAATTCAAGCCCTAAATATAGCCTCAGCTTGTTAACAAACATTACAGTTTGTTCATAACAAAGAGAATGTACACTAACTCAGTATGGACTCACTGAAGCGATTTAACTAAAATAAAACCAAAGTAGCAGTACTGCGCAATGGATTATTACTGGACTAGAACGAAATATCGTCTCAAACCTGAGTAAATACTATGATTTACTCGAACCTAACAGCTAATGCTCATACGTTTCCGTTCATCACAAAGTGAACGTTCATTCACGCCTAATTTAGCGTCCCTAAGTATATGCAGTTAGGTGTGGTGTGATCTAAATTAAAGCGCCTATCCACTTGTCTTTTGACCCGGGCGAGAACAGCGGATTTCCCTTCCCATACTGCGAATGACACGTCGGGATTATAATAGTATACATTTACAAATTTCCTATATCAGTGTAACCTAATTACTCATAATATGGGAAAAAACCTGTCCAAGCAATCCCTGGAGTGCCTGCCGGAGTAACAAACGACTCAGGATATAAATCCCTCAACAGCATTGTATGAATTAATAGGTCGTTTCCCAGACCCATAAGAGGACAAAAATAGATTCTACATTATAATAACAAAACTAATAGCTCAAACATTTGTAATAAGACATAACTTTCTTTCATTGGGGTAATAAGGAATCTGGATTGAAATAGATAAGATGTCGGACGGGCAATGTGGTTTTTTCTATAAAAGCAACAGGTACAGAGTATAAACATATCTGAAACTTCAGACCTTCCTCCATAAATCTAAATCAAATACAACTATAATAATTAATCTAAAAAAAAAATGTTCCATACCTCCACATATTGATAAATGTGAGCGTATCCCCAAACATGTGTCTGGTCTACTCATCAGCCTGTGGGAACCAGCTAATTCGCTTTTCTTACGCGACAAATATGTCACGCCCATAGCACGTAAAAACATACCATTTGATACCACAGCTCGCAGCAAACAACAAGTGCGTGTGGTTCAATGGTGACTTGTTACATACATATCATAAACTATTTTGACACCACAGTTTACATTCAACAGTAATTTTCTGTGGTCCAAAAGAAACCTGTATATAAAACATTTCGACACCTCAGATGCTGACCTCAGCTTTATTCTGGGTTCGAATAACTGAATAAATCCTACCTATATGAACCATATATATCGGTACACGTCCGATTAGTCTGGATGTATGGATGGATGGATGTATGTATGGATGGATGTGCGGACTCATACATAAAACAGACATATGTACATGATAAAAGTGCACATTATAATTAATATCAGGGAGAAAATTACATCACATATCTAATTAAATTCATTATGTATACGTATAAGCTAATGACTTATTACATATTATGACTTATTATTGCTCTTATGTACAACGTGTCAGTTTTTTTTTTAAATTCAAATTTAAAACCAATATATGATTTTGTATCTGTCCTTTTGATTTACATATTCACTAATCTCTTTATTACTATAATGACGGATTGTCTAATTCACATCCAAGAAAAATATTGTTAAAATTCATATGTCCCTGATATTTCTTTACAGTGAAGTGAAATCCATCAACTCATATAAAGACAGCTACTAGGATGTGAAATCTGTAAATCATTTTACAACAATTACACTACACCTTTAGTGATAAATATTAATAACTTATATATATATATATATATATATATATATATATATAAGTATTAATATATATATATATATATATATATATATATATATATATATATATATATATATATATATATATATATATATATATATATATATAAGTTTCGTGTTCTGTTATAAATCTGAGTCGCCTTTTCCCTTATTATTTATCATTGCGGAAATGCTATTAAAATTATAGGAATTACCACCTTTCGAAATTAAATTTGGTAAGATAATTTCATAGTTCTTGCGTCTATAATGATCCAAATATTTGGTGTGTACAACTGAATTTTTCGAACACAATCAAATACCATAAAACAGTTTGGTGAAATAAGTTTATGTATAATAGCTTTATTGTCCATAGTTTTACAGCCTTGTTTATTACCACTTTTAATAAGGGAATAAGTTACATCAATACATAAAAAAAGTGACATAAGATGACAAGATAGACGTTAGAAAGATATTTATTTCCATTTCCAATATATATACAATATAAAGATACACGGCGAATATAAGACAAATATAAGTGTCGTGAAAATGGTAGAGCAGCATAACCTGAAAAGGTTTCTTCTTGCTGCGTCATAGATAGAATAAAATACAAAGACAGGTAAGGGTTTTAAACCAAGAAACATGAGAGGCATATATGAAGTTAAGGTGTGATGCAGCAGTCCTCGCAGTATGGATTATTGCAATTAACAACTGAAGCGTAACTATCTAAACACATTGTTTTGAAGGATCGTTTCAAACAAACGCCTGAGTTATTGACATTCATCGGCGTATATCATGTGTTCCATATCGTTGGAAACTGGAATAGCGGGAGTTTGTCAATAAATTTGTATTTTGTTCTAGGGACAGAGAACATAGCAGTCTATCTGGTTTCATATGCCCCATTTGTGTCACGATTTATGCTATGTATGCCCGTAAATAAAGCAGGCAATTTCTGATGGGAGTAGTCATGCATATATAATAGCACATCGAGCTGATATAAATCTGATACCTTGAGGTTTAATTGACTGCTTAAATAGTGGATCGGTATGACTATTATATTGGAGTTTTTTGTGTATAGATCGGAGTGCTCATTTGTGAAGAGCTTCTGTTTTGTGTAGAATGTTTGATTTGGCGTTTCCCCAGGAAATAATTCCATATGATAAGTGTGGATGAAGTAATGCAAAGTACAGGGTATGTAAGCCTTACACCGGGAGAGAGAATTTAACTTGCTTAATGACAAATAGTGCTCGTGAAATCTTACTGCTTTTGCGAGATAGATGTTTTTGCCAGCACAGTGATTCATCTATTGGAATTCCTAGGAATGTAAAGAAATTAGCTCGTAGCAGGGTGATACTGTTAATTGACAGCTTATACTGATCAAGATTTTGAACTTTGAGAGCTGGAAGCTGGTTGAATTAACATGTGTTGAGTTTTGGTTTGCCTTAAGAGATAGCTTGTTTGCGCAGAACCAATAGAAGATTTCGTCCAGGCTTAGGTTTGCTCTATTAAACAAGTTAATTGGGTTAGAGTCAGACAGAAAAACAGTGGTCTCATCTGCAAATGACAAAATATTCTCGGTTGTGCAGCTAGGTATGTCATTTATATATGTATATGAGAAAGAGGAGTGGGCCGAGAATTGAACCCTGGGGTACCCCGCAACGAACAGATAGCCCAAGTGATACACGAGAGTCTATTTCAACGTACTGAGTTCTAGTTTTCAAATAACTGTCGATCCATTTATTAGCCAACCATAGTATACCATAAATATTAAGTTTGTTGAGCAATATCTCAGTGCTAATGATATCAAAGGCCTTACTTATGTCACAAAATGTTACGAGGGTGTTGCGTAGGATTTGACTTGTTAACATCAGCACAGTGATTTAATAGATGCGGGACTGGGTGAATGGTGGAATATTTAGCTCGGAATCCATATTGATGGCGGTATAATATGTTATTGGTATTGAGGACGTCAAAGATTTTCTTATACATTATTCTCTCCAGTATTTTGGAAAATGACGGTGACAAGCTAATTGGTCGATAATTAATTAGTAGACATAGATCCCCGTCTTTGTAAATAGGGATAACTTTTTTACATTTCAAATCAGTTGAGAAAGTGCCTGTTTTAAAGGTTAGATTTATAATGTATTTTATGGGGTCTACAAGTTTATCTATTGTCTTTTTCCGTAATTTAGTGGATATACCATTTGCACCATAACTGGTTTTAGGTTTTTGACAGTGCGATTAGGCATATAGGTGTCCCAAGGACGATTCGAATTTGAAACATTGTGATTGAGATTAAGGCCAATATTGGCGAAGAATTTGTTGAAGGCATCAGCTATTTCAGTTTTCTTACTCACAGTAGAATTCTGGATATCGAAAGATTGGGGAAATTTGATTTGTTAGTTCCTTTTCCAATAGCCAGTCCAATAGAATGCCAGTCTTAATTGTTTTCAATGGAAATGCTATGTCAAAGATCAATAACTTTTTGTATAGGCTTCGTTTGGACAGTTATAGGTCAATATTTGGGTGAAGTCCATGCGATCAAGTTCAGAACTAAAGGTGGCTATATTTTGTTCACAATTATACCTGAGTCGTTGCCATTGATAAGGATATGATCAATAAGTGTAGCCGATGTGATACTTCCAAATAATGAGAGTTTAGCGACAATAACTTATAAAACGCTGAAAAATGTTCGGTGCTGAAATTAATTATATTTTCTTATTTTATTTAAAAATTCAAACAGTAAAGCTTTGTTTTTTTCCCCGAAAATGATCTCTTTATTTCCATTTTCTTTTGTAGAAGTGTAGACAATCAGCAGCTGGCTACCACAAACTCAGCTAGCTCCTATCAGGGTCCCATGTCAAAACCTGTTAGACAAAAAAAGGATATACAGGTTAATCTCAGTGTTCGATTTACAGTAGCACCAGTATTAACTGGGATAAGGTAGGAGCAAGCTGATAACAAACCTGTATAATGCAAACTAACATAAACATTGTGTAGCCGATATTGGCTACAGTCGAAGCAGACGTTATGATTCTAACTCTAACTTTGTCCAGTTTCATCTGGGTCAATATGTGTAACTTATAAAGTGGCTAATTGGAAAATTCCGAATAACCTATTTCCTCGTGCTCGCAAAAAGATAGATTTGGCCAAAGATTACTGTTACGTAATATAATACACCAGAGCGGAAATCCTCAAAATGATCGCTTAAAAATATCATAACGTTCTCTTTGATATATTTTCCCTTAAAACGGGCGTTCTTATTTAACAATTAACGAATTGAGTTAAAGAGTTTTGCTGATAACTCTAATACCAAATACTATCTCCATAGATTAGGGATCTAACATTAATGACTGACTACAATCGACATGAGATTGTATCCATTTATTCTTCCACTATATTTAAATAAACAACGAATACAATTACTTGAGATGAATACATCCAGAAGTGAGGGAATTAGTTTGCTTTATCCCAGTCATGTAATAGATATGTTTTGTTTTCAACGGTGTCATAAATAGTTGGGTAGCACAATAAGAGTTATAAGAATATTTAGGTTTGGATATCGCCGAGTAACTTTAAGGTGTTTGTATTAAAACGAATTGAAATTTCAAATTATTCGCTCTAGGTGCAAATACTCGAAATGTAGACATTTGGTTTATAAACCTAATTATATCTTACAGTAATATTGAAATAATTATAAATTAAGTGGTAAATTATCTAAACTTGATAACAGTGGCAACTCGAACAATCATGAATGTTTACATACAAATTAACAACCTGAATAATATATCCTGCAGTATCTATTAACTATCACTTAAGATTTTCTTTGTGAAAACTATTGTCCCGTAATATATATTGTTGAGATTAATACATTATTCGCGGTATTCGCGGTCTTAATCCTTATCTGTAGGATCGTAATATAAGTCTTGAAATACTACAAACATGGTCCAGCATTTAAACAGACACCACACGGAATATTCGCCAACTTCACTTTCTCTAGTTTTGATTTCCCGTACTTCCACATACTTTGAAAGAAACATTACATGATAAACAACAGATGCTGTTCAACTCTCCACGATCATCACAAATCAAATCGGAAAATTCATAGTGACATATCTGAGACCATACACAGTGGTGAAGAAGCGATGAATTAAAGAGCTCCTACATGTTGTTCTGGGGCCAAAGTATGAGGCATGCAATATAGCCCCTGCACCTTTTATGAATTGCCAGTTAACTAAAAAGTGAGTAGTTATGATCCAACCATCTCTATCTGACTAGTTAGGCAGGAAGATAGCCCTGAAACCATTCATTTTCATATAGAAGTACAGCTGGAACAACCTCTGCATGGGTGGGATCTGATTCAAATCATGTTGATGAACCAAACCCAAAGAAAACTGCATTAGAGGATTTATTTGGGTCAGATGTCACAACTAGACCATGAGATCCCCATTTTGCTGAAGGATTTTGCCACAAAATGGCGGAGGAAGAAATCCTCACAGTATCCCCTGCTGGGCAATCTGGCCCAGTGTTATCTCGCCATCCCCGAAACTTAAGTTCCACCTGAGAGGGGTTTCTCAACAGGAGGCGATGTAGTCACAGCACTGAGGACTAACCCCAATCCCAGTAATGCGGATGTGTTGGTCTTTCTGAACAAAAACTTAAAACTTTATTTCATGAAGTCATTTGAGATTATGGTTACGTAGTTTAGCTATTACCAAGAAGGTATTTTTGTTTTCTAGTTACATGTTTTGTCATTTTTATCATTTATTAATTTATTAATTTACCAGTTATTCTATAAGTAGTTTTGATATTAACAAAAACGTGTTTTTTTATTTTATTTCTAGTCTTATCATTTGTTTAATCATAAATTCATTTAAATTATTTACAAGTGTTTATTAAAATAAAGTTGTTGTTTTAGGTTTTTTTTAATTAGTTTATTGAAAGGTTTGTGTGATCACCGACATGCTGGAGTAAAATATCGTAAATATATCGAAACGTGAACTAAATATCGAAAATCGAATCGAAAATAAAAAATCGAATCGTCCCATCCCTAATAATTAGTGTGGTTTATTTGTTTTTATCTGCTCTATCGGATCACTATGAGACGCCTCCGTGGTTTAATTGGTAGCGCGTTGGCTCAGAGATCACAACCACCTGACTTCGAATCTCATCATGGGCATATGTGAAGGGTGTTTCATCTTTGGCTTCGCTTCATTACCTTTGGAGGTCGCTCGGCCCATTTAGCCTACCTTGTTCACATAAGTGGCCGTAAAATAGCCAATGTATGGCCCTGTTCTGAGTAGGGCCAATACGCTACCCATGCACGTTTGGCGAGGTTGCACTTCGAATTTCCCGAACGACTTGGCAGCTTTTGATTTCAAGTAATTATGTGTACAGAAGCCAATTGGCACACTTTCTGCACCGATACGATATCATTAAACACAAGAAATTGATCAATTTATTTTTTCAAAAAGTGTGTTCGCATACAACTATTGACCTAAAAGAAAAGTAGACCGAGCACTCAGTGATGTTTGATTGGGCCGTCATGATCAAACAGCTCAGACTTCTTAATTTCCCACAAAAAAACATGATAAAATTAATTTCCATTAGATATACGCATGCGCACAAATTCCGGTACACTTGCGCATGATGACGATGTTGATTTTATTACGCAATCCTAAATAAATACACCCTCCGGCAAAATATTTAGAGTGCGTTTGTAGCACCACTTGTTAATTGATCTCCATAATATAATTAATTTTACGGCTTATACCTCAGCAATATTATGTAATTTAATAAATAAACCATAAGGAAAATCATAGGCTTATATTGTTAAGTTGTGCTTAAATTGTAGTATGGAACATTATTTTGGGCGACGGTGTATTCGTAGTTTTATTGTGTCACGTGACCAAATGATAGCCGGCCAAGATGGCGAACTGTTGAGTTATTGCCTATTAAATTCGCGTTTATTGGTGTTATGATGAGCAATCTCGTGTACCAAAATGTTCCACTGAATCACTGATTGTGAGTATTATTCAAAGAACATAACTTTTAATTTCGTTACGACCTGTAAAAAAGTCGAAGTGAAACCTCGCCAATTTAGCAGAGGTAACGGTCAAGCTCTCCTCGGGCACCGGAGAGCGGTATTCAAGCTAGCCGTAAAATATAAATCATCATAATCATAATTTTAAAACTGTCTGTGTAGTGATATTATGAACTAAATAATTAGCCAACGTTAATATTCAGCCTAAACGAATCAGTGACATTTCCATTAGCGTTGGTATTGATAATATGTTGGAGACAAGGCCGATAATTGACCGCTAGGGAGACATCGTACAGGTCCAACAACGAATCGAATTCGAACATTAAGTCCGCAACTCACTGCTTTACTGGATCACTCTCAGTACAGGAAAACGACAGAAACTATATAAAACATATTATGAAGTATATATCAGCCATTCGACATAAATATCTTACTTTCACAAATACGTCCCTTGAAACCTGGGTTACACGAACACTTTGGCAAACCGTCCACTTCCTTACATACACCGCCATTTTGACACAATAGCGGGTTATCGTCACACGCATTTTCTTTCTTTCCTTCAAAAAATAAAGATAATTTAATGTTGATTTTTAAAATTGTGTCCTATTGATATATTATAAGCTAAAGCCTAACTGCAGTTTCTTATCTGTCAAAATTCACATAAATGATAATATCTTAGAAACACAGCTAAATAATCTTAACACTTTCTACACCTGAAAAGTAATTGTATTTGGACGAAAATTATTAACTCAGCCTTGCAAGGATTCTCGAGAACACGGTTTTCAGAATATTTGCCTTTGCATAAATTTCCAAAACTATGGAATCAAACAAATCAAAGATATAGAGCCGTCAAACCCGTTAATATACTAATGAAAAAAATATCGAATCCATCTTCTGAATCAATATGAGAGAAATGTTACTCATTGTGACATTAGATGTCGCCACTGCTTCCCTGGTGAACTAATACATTAATAGTTGTTGGTACTTTGTTTTAAATGGCTGTGGGTGTATGTTCTGACGTTTATTCTGCTTTTCTCTATCATGAATGTATAGAATAAACTAGTTGAGTTATTTTACTCTGGAACAACTCGGACCTCTGTGGATGTAACTATTATGTTGTTCAATTGTATGCGCTGTGGTATGCTGAAAACATTCTTTGACTTTGACATTACTAAAATATCAAACACGGTTCGTTCAAACAAACGTCCGTTAAATATTTATAACCCTCTAAGATACTGTTTAAAAATTGATTTTATTATTATCGTTGTTTCTATATTGACTAAAGACCATTAATTAAAATGTTTACCAAAATATAAAGACAATGAATAACAAATTTAAATAAAAACCAAATATAAAATCACGAATGACCACAGCAAACTGAATGTCAATTTGGTATTGCTTAGCGTTATATCATTTATTAAGCCAGAGATATTTAATATGACTACCGTGGAAAATAGATTTATGACAATTTTCGAAATCACTTATTATTTGCAGATGTCTAGAGGGCACAATTGATGACTGATTGGTATCGATTACGAAATGTCACATATTTAGTTCTACAGTAAAGAATTAGTAAAGAGGAATGACATTAAGGAAGGGGCAACATTTCGCCCATTATCTCTTAATGGGTTTATAATTTGCAAGAAAAAAAGACGGCAAGAACAAGTGAAATATCTGGCTCAGATTAAACCCTACTCATAATATCATACAATGTTCGGTTATGACGCTCAGCATCAAGATAAAATAAAATATATTCGTTTTTCATACCAAACTAGCAATAACATCAAAAGATATTACTATGGATTAGACATAAATATATAGAATACCTGTGCGTTCTACATGCCATCCATACTCATCTTCAACAAGGTATTCCTCCTCATACATCGTCTTGTAGCCATGACAAAGGTATCCAGTATCACGATAAATAACAGCCACACACTCGTTATTTTGGATACAGATATAATGACACTGTGCCTTTGTATTAGTGTTAATTATAAACACCAAGTCATCATCAAGTGGCCTTTTCTCGGTAGAGACGAGGCGAGTTGGTACAATTTCCTGACAACATCCTGTTTTTGTCAGAATGATGACCAGAATAACAAAATCTTTGATAACCAACATTACTGACAGCTGGTTGTGTGTACACTCGAGACAGACAATTTGGAATGATGAGAGTCAACTCGATTTAGACATGAACGTCAGTGATGTTCTCCTGAAAGAAAACAACAACAAAGTTATTATTATTAGTAGTAGTAGTACTATTATTATTATTATTATTATCATTATTATTAAAAGTATTATAGTTGTTGTCGTTATTCCAATAACAAAACGTCACGATTGAATTAACCCAGTTTGCTGGAGGTTACTATCTTTGCTCTATACATATACCTTATTATTATTTGATCGCTTTAATTATTTATGTCAGCCATTTTTATACACAGTTCTCTCTCTCTCTCTCCCTCTCCAGGTCTCTACAATGATAGCCACACACACCAACACCCGCACACATTCACATACGGCTATGAAGTGATGTTTTCCGTTTGCTTAGTTGTTCACGCATTATATGAGAACTGTTGATCTAGAGCTATATATATTCTGTACACCATTGCAGTAATATTGGGCTCATCTCACTTGAGTATTTTATATAACAACGTTAGCCATATATATTTAATTCACTTTTGTGGTAGGTTGGAACAGAGACATTTTCCTAAGTTCATTTATAGCCAGTCTATGCTATGACAATCAAGGCCCTGTTGGCCATTAATAACGCTAAACCCCTTCAATATATACTATCAGTTTTTACAGCGCCGAGGCTATGCCAGCACGACGTTTTCCCATAGATGTCAATTTTTTAATAACAAATAAGCTATCAGTTTTAATAGCACTAGCTTCATGAAAATAGCCGTTTGGACAAATTGATCTTTGAAAATATTGGCAATATAAAGGTATAAAGTTTGAAGAGTTTAGCTTTGAAGAAAATTACAACAAATTAAAAAGAGCTATTAATAGCTCAGGTGGTTAACTTTACCAGTATAGGACCAAAATATGCAAATGAAGTACCTAAACCCACAAATAATTCCAGTTACCATCTACATAACAACAGATCAAGAAATCCACGCAGTTTTATGACACCCGCAGACCCCAATCAAATCTACGAAGTTCTGAAACTTCTAAAGCGAAACAAAAGCGCTGGCCACGATAACTTAAGTACATATTTCCTAAAATGCATTAATGAAAACGTGGCAACACCTATAAGTATACTTATCAATAATTATGTACAGACTGGGGTTTTCCCAGATTCACTACAAATCGCGAAAGTAATACCAATACATGAGACTAAAACCAAAGATAACGTTTCTAATTATAGACCAATCACAATGCTACTTTCGGTCTCAAAAAAACTTGAGAATATAGTACACAAACGATTATGCTTCTTTTTAAAATTGCACGATTTACTTTATGATAATCGGTTTGGTTTTAGACGCAAACACGGCCCAATAGACGCTGTTACAAAATTGAGTATTGATACATGTAAAGTTTTAGATGAAAACGAAGCAACTTTAGCTGTATATTTATAGTTATCAAATGTATTTGATACGATTGATCACAGCATTTATTTTAGTGAAAAGGTCCGATTTTTATGGCATAAGAGGATATGCTTTGGACTGATTCTCCAGCTACCTATATAATAGAATATAATTTGTTCATTATATGGGAAGTAATTCCCATGTTGAAACCAATAAATGGGGTGTTCCACAGGGTTCTGTACTTGGACCATTGCATTCATTGTTTATACAAATAACCTTCCTAGGTGTTTAAACTTAAGTCAATATTATGTGCAGATGATACAGCAGTGTATTTGTCTTCTCAAAATAAAACTTATTTGTTTACAATGATGAATAATGAACTACTTAACCTAAACGATTGATTTAGAGTCAACAACATTTCGCTTAATATATCTAAAACAAATTACATGTTATTCAGCTACTAAAAGTAACAAGACAGCAACCAACATAGATCTTCAACTACCTGTCAGTAACATTCAGAGAACCAAATGTGCCAAATTATTGGGATTGTATATTGACAATAAATAAAAATGGGATGAACATATTAATATGATAAAAAAGAAAATAACAAAATCGTTCTTTGCAATTAATAAAGCTAAACATATCATGCCAAAAAGACACTTAAGTACACTTTATTACTCTCTCATATATCCATACTTAACTTATTGCATTATAATATTATGGGGAGCAGCGTGTCAAGTTCATTTATCAAAATTTATCATAATTTTTAAAGGGTGTCAGAATCATTACAGGAGGACACTATAGGGCACATATAGCACCAACATTTAAACACCACCACTTATATCAATAACTAGTTAACAAATATGTACGTTAAAACGCATATTTTCATTATCACAAAATCAACATGGCCACAACACCAGACACTCGACAGCATACAAATTAATAGTACAAAAAACAGACACTTTGGCTGCGTGGCAAAGCATCATTCAATGGATCCTCCAACGTGGAACCTTTTATGCGCAACTCGTTGCTCATATCTTGCGCAGATTTATTATCCGCATTCCAACGATTCACACCAGAGGGCTACTGTGACAAATCCTATTTTTGTCCCCCCAATGTATTTATGGTGCGGCATATTTTATTTTAATGAGTGGGATAGGGTTATGGGGACTGCACCAAAGCGGCAACTTCAGATTAATGGAATAAATCAGTACTTATTTTGTCAAATTGACTACATTTCACATTCAGTTGTAGAATATCCAGCTAAAATCATACTATAAATGTACATGTATTTACTTACACAATTTAATTACGTCTAGCGGAGCCAGACAGTCTCTTGTAGACTCGTTTCTAAATCTGTCACCCGTATATGCATTGTATTCATTATTCACATCTGTTCATGAATCCTTACCTTTGTGTGTCTAGATGTGTTTTGTGTACAGTTCAATAAATAAAGTCATTCATTCATTATCATAACTATCCTGATCTGACGTTAGTGCGTTACTCTCCGGCACAAGGAATGTAGGTGGTTTGGTTTTAGAATTGTGTCACATAAAAATTGATGAGACATTGTGCATCACACATTACTTGAGGAATCTTCTAGAGTTTGAATTAACATTTCCAGATTATCTCTAACTGTACCTTATTCCACGTTACTGAAATAAACAAGCTTTCACAAACAAATACCCAAAACAAACAAACACACACACACACACACACATATATATATATATATATATATATATATAAATATATATATATATATATATAAATATATATATATATATATATATATATATATATATATATATATATATATATAATCACACACACAGAGAGAGAGAGAGAGCTAAGCCTACAATCTAATACCAAAAAAAATTAAACATACATTTATTTCAAGGTACACATATACTGATAGACCAAAGAACGAACAAAAGTCTGAACAAGCGAACAAAGAAACTAAGAAACAATTTAAAACAGTGCAATCTCTTCTATTTATGTATGAGATACGGGGCTATAACATATAAATATATATGTAATGATTCAGGTTGTGTGTTAAAATCCGGCTCAATAATGTGTTTGTGGAACAGTAATATATGACAGCTGGCTGATAGATATACACACAAATAACTACTTCTATTCGGTGTACTTTTGTCTGCTAACAAGGGCGCATAAATAATTAAATTGATTATTAATAGTTATTGTTTATGTTCATCTTTTTATAACGAACAGAGGGGAAGATTAACAGACAGACAGACAGACAGACAGACAGACAGACAGACAGACAGACAGACATAGACAGACAGACAGACAGACAGACAGACAGACAGACAGACAGACAGACAGACAGACAGACAGAAGGATGGACGGACGGATGGACTGACGGACTGATAGAGGATGATGACTATATAAACTCTATCCATCTATCTATCTATCTATATATCTGTTATTGATCACACAGCGAGTATAAAGAATTAATGCCATAAAACGGAATATACAGTTTTTCTTTTTTCATTAGCCCCAATTTTTAGGGGTCGGCAAAAACATTTCTTACAACATTAATATACATATATATGATACAACGATGTAAAACGTGTAAAATTGATTATTCAGAATGTCCTTATTATAAGACACGTCAGGACATTTTCATTTGAATATGGCCTGGCTCTGCATTAATTTTGCATTAACTAATATGATTAAAAACGACATTCATAGGGCGAGAGACCAGATTCAAACATAATGGCAAACATACAGTGACATGAGATGAGTGTATAATTTCTGAAGAGGGTATACTGTACACTAAAAATTAGTGTTATGAGCAATGCCATAATTAATGTCAGTGATATATGTTTTCTTTGGAGGAGTATTTATTAGTAGTATTCTTTAATTTAATTTTATTCTTTTATTTTTCTTGGCTAACTATGCTTCTCCAAAAAGTAGCTAAGTTGATATTATAAATAACGTAACACGCCAATTGGTTTCATTATGCGAGTTAGTGATATTGCTTGCGTATTAATATATGGTCCACAAATTGAATTATTATCACAAATAGTCATTTTGCGATCTACGAATTTACATCAAATAGTACTAACAATAAACCGATTTTGTGATCATAATCGACATTAAAAGTAATTGAATAACTAGATATGGCAATCTGATAGATCCTGTATCGTAATAATGCGTAAGGGAAAACAATATGTATGAAATCATATCAGATTTGAAAAAAATAATTACTCGGAGAAACAGAACAAAGCAATTAAAGATTTAGATGAAAACAGTTGTACGAAAGTGATATGCTGCCGGATTAATATGTATAATATTGGGATTGATTATCAGTATTGCAAAATTACCATTCTCCTATTTTATGTTTACGAGTTATTTTGTGACAAAATATCAAAATTGTAACGCTATTAACTTAGCGAAATGATCTATCCTAGATTAAGATCATCTCTGAGTGAAACTAAAGGCGGATGAAATGAGATAACAGATTTAATTAACTGTTTTGTTAATTATCGATTGAATCGATTGTTTTATTTCTTGATATTTTTATCTTAGTATGTCATACGCCTTACAATTTATTGTTATTATTATTTTTATTATTATTGTTATTATTAGTAGTAGTAGTATCATTATCATCATCATCAGTATTATTATTATTATTATTATTATTATTATTATTATTATTATTAAACTCTTTAATTTCGTTTATATTAGTATTAGTGTAATTTTTCAGCTACTGATTTTAACATGTATTTTAATAATTGGGATTTAAAACGGGATTGAGTTTATCTTTGGTTGATGAATAACTGCTATTTACTCGATATAAACTTATTCAAAAAAGTTGTACTTAATAATTGTATTCCATATCCTTCCTCTAATTACTGATCACTTTTATTGGAATGATCCTGTTGTTTTGGAATAGCCATGAAATTTCATGTTAATTTTGACATGCACAGTACAACGAATCGTTGCGGCCACGCCTGAACGGCGGCCAGTGCCCAAAATGCATCCAAATTCAGCGGTCCCAAACATCCACCCATATAAGGCAATACTAATTACTTTGTAAATAGCGGTCATGCCTCTAGTGCGTATAGTCCCAAATGCCGGTTGAAGCCCCCAGTAACGGCCAATCGGCAATAATTCACACGTGAGGATAATTAGTTCCCGATGAGACGTAGGCCAAACAGACACACACAATTTGATTGATGACCGTAGAAACTGGTGAATTAGATCAGTTGCTTGTGATTATAAGTATGCCTCACCACATTACGTGTGTTTGTGATCGTTCTACCTAAAAGGCGTATTCAACTGATTCACAAACACTCAAAGGCATATTTTCACCGAAAAAGATTATAATAATAATGCATGTTTATATAGCACCAGAACCAGGTAACCCTGTTCCGAGGCGCTGTAAAGTATTATTATCCCTGACTCAGACCTGTTTCCACTCAGCACACATCTCAACTCCCAAGGGAGCATACAACGCATGCTGCCATTATAGGCGCAAAGCGTTACTCAAACACATAGCCATCGCGTCCCGTCAGGTACTCATTTTTATGGTTGAGTGAACCAGTCGCCACATGACAACATTGCAGCTCCCAGACCCTCGAACCCACGATTCTTCGGCTACGAGTACTACGCTCTAACTAACCGCGCTATTATGGCTCTTAACTGTCATTAATTTCGGATATCAAAATAATGATAGGAAACAGTTTGCTTAATTGCTTTCAAAAAGACTATTCTACAGATTAAAAATAATAACTGTTAATTTAATCCTTTTTACAGAAACATCTGAAGTATTATTGTTATATTTTTCTTATTTAACATAAACTGAATAAAATAATATATACACAGAAAAAAAGCCATTTCATAATTTAAATCCAAATAATATCTTGTATTTTCTGGAATCAGTTTATTACTAAACATAGATAATTGCATAATTATGAAGTACAGGTATGTGTGCATTATGCATCTCATAAAGTAATAGTCTCAGGACAGATTGAGCAAGGAGTCAAATATTTGGGTCAATCTTGTACTTAAGCATTTAAGGGATTAAGACGTTAAATCCCGAAACTAATCTGGAAGTATAATTTTCGAACTTACAGCATCGCTTATGGAGTATCATGTTAATTGATGCTGGTATCTTACTGAATAAACAAAGACCGTTAACGAACGACAGAGAACACTCAGATGGCCGCCATTGTTAGGAATAACGGCTGCATCTTTCGAATCTGTTGATTGAGTGATGGAGAGGGTGATAGTTCCGGCAATCCACAAATGACTTATATAAAAATATACAGGATCCACATGAGCGCCGCCATTTAGAATCCAGACGCAAGACTAGATGCTCCTAAAGTATGACGTCACTCCGCCCTATCTGTTTGTAGTATTCGGTTATAACTAAGTAATTAAGCGTCTGTCAAGTATGAATTTTCGGAACAAAACCGTATTTATGAATATCATCACTTAGGCTGTACAAGCATAAAATAATACTGAAATGGCTAAAGAAAACTATATAATGAAATTCCCTATATATGGGGCGGGGACAATGCAACGTATTCAGGCCCTGGTTGGAAATGTTCGTTCATTTTTGGCCACCGCACAAAATGCATTATAATGGTTCTCGTGGAGTGAAAAGGCACCTGCCGCCATTTATTCTTTGACCATTAGTGACCTTGACCTGTTTTCTGAAATGCGTATTGTTTTTTGCCTAAAAACGTGTTTTATCACGATCGGTGCCTACGATGTGAAAACGAAGCAATATGATATTGCCTTAATGCATCTTCAACTTTGAAAATATTGCTTTAAGAGATTGTCAGGTCTACGGTTATTTAGTTCTGCATGGCGAAATAAAAACCACTTCAAAATAGGTAAGACTTTTCATTTCTGTCTTCAGGATACAGGGCATGGCTGATATCCTTCAAGCACAGACATATTTCGCGCATGATAGTTAAGGCCTTAGAGATAAGAATTACGCATCTACACTTACCCGAGGGGTCAATATATTTGTATTTTGCAGATAGCTCATGATCTCTGTGTGTACCTAACAAGATAGAGATGGAGTCAGAAGTAGCTACAAAGAAACTTCGACAGGAAACTGATTTTAATCGGTGTATTCAGTCCCAGGAATCAGATGTTCAGGAACTAGTCAGTGAACCATTATTATAGGGATACACAATGTTCCTCAATTTCATCCATTATAGAAGAGAGTGTGCAGACGCCGAGTACCCACGGAGAGTAGTAGACGACTGGGACATTTTACTGCCACTGATTTCAAACACATGAAAGGAAAATGGCACAGGATATGGTATGGGTCTAGATGTCACAGTAGTTACCTTGAGCGTGCGAGAAGTCGCAACCAGAAAGCCAGCCAACAAGAGGACATTCACTCTGTCAGGCTTGTCCGCACTCTACTCCAAGATGGTAAAGTTCTCAACATGGCGGACTTGAAGCCAGTCTACTTTGATAGTTTTCGGAGTATTGGTGTGAACGGCATACAGCCAACTACACATGTTATGAAAGAAACGATATCCTCTCATATTGATGATGTTCAATTCATGATAGCCAAACGTCGCAATAAATCAGGCCGAATAACTTCTTCTGATGTGCAAGATTCAGCTATAGAAGATGCAATGGTAAAGAAAACAGACAGCAGCATTCGACAGTTGTTTGACAGTGCCTGTGTGTACTCCGAGGTACCATCGCTGATAATACCAAACACCCGTGGACATTTCAGGGAGAGCTCAACACGGATGATGCTCTGCCACTATACATCATGATGGTTTAGCCATCAGCTAGAGCATTATGTATTGCCACAAATCAAAACGGCAAGTCACCTACATACCAAAACATCAAGATGCACCATTTCGACACTGCCTAGAATGGCCACAGGTTCTTGCCAACGGCATTGCAATGCACCATCCAACTAGAAGTAAGAAGCTGCTCGAATGTCTACATGGCTTTGGTCTGTCTGTAGACTAGAGTCGGATCCTGAGGTTGGAGACGCAGCTGGCTAATGTAATCATAGGGTCTACAAGAGAAGAGGTAGCATACTTTCCAGAAACCATGCGCAAGTGTACAAGGGTGAATTCATCTTCTTTGCATTTGATAACAACGTTTTCGATGAAGACACGACTGATAAGAACCATTCCCTCCATTCCACAGCTACTGCTCTCTATCAATGGCAGGAATCTCTCACTGACACTGACATAAATAACACAAGGAAGCTGAGACTACATGGACAACAACACAGCGATCGATCTCTCACAAGTCGTGGTGAAATAAGTATGCTTCTATCTTATATATGGGGGAGTTATGTCATTCTTAAGTCTATCCCTATCATAAAACCATCTGCCGATTTCAATGCCATATTTCATTTATTCATGCGAAGGCCAGATTTATACCAAATAACTTTACTTTTTATTTGACAATGCTCTCTCTCTCTCTCTCTCTCTCTCTCTCTATATATATAATATATATATATATATATATATATATATATATAATATTATATCAAGTTATTTTAAGATATTATTTATGCTTGAACGTTTATGATAATGAGGTTTGGCAAAGCCTTATCTAAACCGGAAATGTGAAGATCAGCATCCCATATGATCAAAGAAGATCATAACACCACCAATCATAAATACAAAGTTGTGATGATAATATTTAATAACAAGTTGTGTATCTACCTATAAACTAACAAGACAAATGAATGAAAACGCAGATATACTCAAACGAAGCATAATAACCTCCCAACACGATAAACACACACCAAACTTTGTAAAGTCCCAGCAAACAAATTAACAACGTAGACTGTCAAATGAAATTATTCAAAATGCATAAAATTATGGAAACATATATCAAATAATGTAGAAATACAAAACGGGCTGCAACAATGTTTGAACCAACATAAAACTTAAAAGACGAAGATGTCATCAAACAATCATTGAAACATCTCGATTAAACAAAACTGGGATACAAAATTACCATTATACAATTATCTGTGGATCATGAGATTCATACTCTTTGATAGCTATAAATTGTATTCCAGATTGTAATTATTGAAATAGGGATTATTATTAAAATATTATTGAAATACAGTTAAATAAAATTTTGATTTTATTTATTTTGTAGAATTGTTTCAATATACACATATAACATACATACATACATACATACATACATACATATATATATATATATATATATATATATATATATATATATAAAAACATATACATACATACATACATACCTCTTTAATTAGATCCAACATTTACCTATAGGCTATGGTTGTGGGACTATAGTACGAGGAGTTTTTCATCCAGCCAGGTAACTGGCAAGGTTTCCTCCACCGAATATGCCATTTATTCTAAATTTATTTAGAATTAAGTCTCCGTGTTGAAGCAATAAATTACAGACCATTTGCTTCTCCCTCATTTGAGGCTGCCATCCACGTAAAAAACTGACATTTCGGCCATTATTATTATATTACATAATACATAAAATGTACTTTTATATATATATATATATATATATATATATATATATATATATATATATATATATAGGGGGTTTGTCCCAATATAATCTTGAAGAAAATATAAACAACGATTATTCTGTCAATGTATTAATGATACTCGTCTTGACTTTGGTGTGATTTATTTTGTACAGATGTTAAGAAAGTTAATTTTTAATCCATTTTCTAACTGATTGTGTTATTCCTAAATTATCCTATGTTACCAGTATCCTCCCTTTTTATTTATTTTTTATTTCATACTTGGCTCAAATATGTAATGAAAATATTTTTTCTGTAACGCTGGTTAAGGTATATTACGTGAATGAATGCAGGTTCTCTCATTTTCGTACTTATCAATAATCAACTATTTTTTTAATGGATAAGACCAAAATATATTAGTGTGCGTGCGTGCAAGCGTGTGTTAGTGTATTATTTAAATTATGATACGTATGTGTTCTATATGTTCACACTATTATTGTATCATCTATGGAATGTCTTATTGGGAAAATAAATTAGTCAAATAAGTGTAAAATGCACCTTTTTTAACTTGTCCTGTCTGTATCAGTGAAGTATTCTGGTTTAGTGTGAGGTTGAGGAGGAATTTTACATATGGACATAAATTTCGTGAAATATATATAAATATCGCATTTAAATATACAGCTCCTATCCGGTAAGCATGTATTGTATCCTATTTGTCGGGGTCTTTTCCATTTGCATCCACAGTATGTAATATAAATTCGATATATTACTTTGATTTATATATGTGCATGCGTTCGGAATTCCAGAAACATTCAACTGCAATGATACGAAGTACGAGTAGGCGCTTCGAACACAATGAACACTATACGCCAATATTTAACGGAGAATCCAGTACTGAAATATGTTGCTCACATATTCTCCATTTAATCTAGTATACTTATCCATTCTGCGGAGAAATTAATGGCACGGGAATAAAACAATTCCTTTCAATTATAATGATGGTTGATGTTTTACGGCAACTTTTGTACACATTGTTCGCTAAAGGGGCTGTTTCAAGTACAACACGAGTACAATACTGGAACATGTATAGACCTACCCCGCTATTTATACCATAATAATCGGCCTTCCTGAATTAAAGTTTGGTTGGTGTTAAAAGTTTAGAAAATTCCAATAAAAAGTAAAAACAGCCATTTTGGCCATAAAATTCTGCGAACTGCTTTAATTTTCCCCAACTGTGAAAGACCCGTACAGTTAGGAGTATAAACTTGAGTTTTACAGCCTAAACACCAATTGGTGCAAATGCGCAATAAAAAAATCATGTACGATTAAACAGAGTTATAATTATTCTGTATTTAATCTATCATACTGCGTTCAACTCATGGCTGTAATCGTATACCTAAACGTATTCAACAAACCACGTTCATTAAATATCAGTCACTACCTTTGAGGTATAATGTGAATGGATAACGGAGTTTGGCAGTCATCAAGTGTCATTTAAATGAATGTCTTGTGTAATAAAAAAGCCTCCATTTTACTTATATAATTACTTATTGCATTGTATTTCACACACCTGGTATATTTCCGGTAATAACAACAATTTAACAACATGCTAACTATTAACATGGAAATTTGAGTCTGAGTGCTGAATTTTCTATATATTATATCATATAAATGTATAGGCATAAACAGAAAGGCTTATACCATTAGTACAACTGCACTTACGATGGATTAAGCATGACTGGAATCAAAAATAGTGTGCCCGGGCTAGTTGCTATCGAGTAGGTTCATCTTGCACGCACGCGTATAGCGGAAGTGCTGGAGCTATATATCAGCTGCTGAATATTTGTGGCAAAGAAGTGTTTCACGCTTAAATCCACGTGAGACCCTCATGTTGTTTCCACGTAGAAATAATGTTCCATCTGAAACTTTAACATAAGTGACGATTTCCACTTTTAATCCAACCGAGAGGTTTTCACGGTGAATCAATGAACGTAACAATAGTTTGTTTACTTATTGAAATAAGTATGAAATACGAAATACAAATAAGAAACTGATTACCCAAAGCAAAAATGTAAAATTCGCAGTAACCTACGAATAACGCAATGAGTAAGAAAATGGATTTAAATTAACTTTCCTAATATTGTTATAAACACCAAAGCCAGGAAGAGTATCCCTATGTCATTGCGAATATATTACCAGTGCATATTTTCGCCCGGTTTATAGTGTTCATCCCAAACTCTATATACACAGTACTCTAGTACATCTATCGAAAACACGAAAAAAAACTGAATTTAATCTTTAATTAAATAACCCCTATGAAATATTAAAAATTTCCGCATATTGAAACACAATTAAGATACAAACTTTTCATTTATATATATATATATATATATATATATATATATATATATATATATATATATATATATTATAGTAAGATTGTGAAACTAGGGATTTCGCGAAATTCCTAAGAAATTCGTGAAATCGCTGGTTTCACAATCTTACGGTAATCTTGTTCGAATCTTGGCTGGGCATTCTTAAAGGTTGTTTCATCTTTGACTTCGCTTCATTACATGTAGAGGTCGCACACATATTTCCTTAACATTTTATTAGCATAGTTCCTTAGCAATTTATCAATATAATTCCTTAGCATTTTATCAACATATTTTCTTAACATTTTATCAACATATTTTCTTAACATTTTATCAACATATTTTCTTAACATTTTATCAACATATTTTCTTAGCATTTTATCAACATATTATTTCGATAGTGTTTTATCAACATATTTCCTTAGCATATTTTACAACATATTTTGTTAGCATTATTAGAAATGATTTACTCTTAGGTGTACAGGCCATTGATGGTAGTATGGTTGCTATTAGTAACCGTTATCTAACTTATTCGTATACACCCTGATGGTATCACCGTGATTAGTACTAGAGCCAAAAGCTTAGATTATCTTATTAATAAATATTACATATGTATATTGAGAAATGGCGGTGAAAATTTGGAACTGAGAAAACAAACTGTGTGCTGGTTGGTAATAATATATTGCATCCTGAACCAAGTGGTATTTGTAGAGTTTGGCAACCAACGTAAAATAGAAATACTCAGTACTGTATACACTACTAAGGGCAATGGTTCTGAATTTCATATTAACAATACGCAATGAAAATATAGACCAAAATTTGTCATAAGTTTGGGGACTAAGCGAGTGTAGTATGGTAGCTACCTCAAATGTCAACTGTTACCTTACACAATAAATTTACACTCCCCCCAAAAAAAATTGCTCAGAGAATAAACGAAATATGCCAATACTATACATTTTACAAGCTAACCCAATGAAACATCAAATAGGAGTCCGTAAGGATGCTCCTAAATCTGAATTAATCCCACCTCTTAATATTAACCAAATAAGTGGCATCGTAAAACGAAATATGGTATTCCTAGTTAAGAGAATTGCGTCCAAACACCATTGAACCGACTTACTATTCGTATGCTTTCACAATATATATCTACGAGTGTTATTGTACGTGCTGCTATTGGTGGGTTTTCCTTCATCAGAATGTGTTTTAATGATTATACGTTTCTGATACCAACCAGTATTAATGAAAATAGCCATGTTGATTCTATCCATGCAATGGTATACCGTGAACATTTAATAGGCATTATTCAGACGAGTATACCTGAATCGATCTTTCATCCAGATGATTTGGTTCTGGCTATCTATTTAGTCATTAATATTCCTTTGATGTCTATATATTGTCTACATTCTAATCACACAATGCTAGCTATAGGTTTGTTTTAATTATTCTTTTACCTTGTGTGTGTGGTTTTACGTTTTATCGTGTATTCTTTTCTCATCTTTGCATAATGATAAAATAATAGTGTACCTTTGGTACTAATCCGCGGATTATGATGATGATGATGATGATTGATCTTTTACGGCGACCTCCAAAGGTAATGAAGCGAAGTCAACGATGAAGCACCCTTCAGATATGCCCACGCCGAGATTCGAACTCAGATGATAGTGATATGTGGTCGAACGCACTACCAACTAGACCACGGAGGCGCCGCCCTACTAATCCGCGGAGTGTCGCTGCGATGCAACAATAGGTTATTCATGCTAGGCTGGTCACTTGTTAACAATTATTTCCTGGTACTTATTTTGAGGTATTTCCAAATCGCAATTCCCCCCCACCAAAAAAAAAAAACAAACAGAAATATCAAGCAAGACATAGCCAAAAAGTAACACGTTGATTGTTTGAAAACATATTGGGCAAGAAAAACGTTTATTCTAAACTATTATAAAAGCCTTATAATATTCTCGCAACGTTAAGTTTACAAGTTCCGCGGTTACCACACCAAGATAATGAAAATTTTATTATCTGAATGTTAAATCAAATTTCGTAAACATTAAATAATATACACAAATTTAATAACAGAAAAGTACCGAAATGTTTATTCTGATTGAGTATTAATTAGGCCATATTTCGTGTGAGCGTTTTTTTCCCTTCAAATTCAGTATTTCTATCTGTATGTATTTCCTGCTCATTCCTATCAGTGCTGTCATGTGAATACTGGTTCACTCATCCATAAAAAATGAGAACCTGACAGGACGTGATGACTATGTGTTTGAGTAACGCTTTGCGCCTTTAATGGCAGCATGTGTTGTGTGTTCCTTTAAGGAGTTGAGGTGGCTGCTGGATTGAAGCAGATCTGAGTCGGGTATAATAATATTGTTCAGCGCCTCAGAACGGGGTTACCTGGTTCTGGTATCATATAAAAATGCATTATTATTATTATTATTATTATTATATTATATAGTGTTATTATCTCTTATTCAAATAATGTGTTGCTTGATCAGTTGAAATCATTCGAAGACAAAACATTGGATCGGAAAAATATGATAATTACACAATCTAATTGAAAAAGTATTTAATAAACTGAAAACAACCGAAAATACATTCTCTAATCGAGCTCTTAATATAGACTTTTAGCATTCTGCTAACTAGGAAGAATTTCTACTTATTTATGCTACTTAGTTAATCACAATAATCATCATATTATTTTATCTAATATATTATATTGGTCTGTGTATGAAACAAATTGGAAGATACCCGAAATAAAATTTAAAAAAGTCTTCTATACCATTCCCATATTCAGGATGGCTAACTACAACTTAATAATGGCCGAAATGTCAGTTATTTTACGCGACTTAGCTACCTCAAACGAGGGAGACGCAAATGGTCTTTAGTTTACCGCTTCACCGCGGGGATTAATTGTAAACAAATTTAGAATTTACAATATATCATATATTCGGCGGAGAAAACCTTACTAGTTGTCTGGTTAGGTGAAAAAACTACTCCTATTATAGTGCCACGGCCGGGATTCGAACCTCCGACCTCCCGCACAGCATGACCATCAGTAAGAAAGTGCCATGTAGTCTTCAAGGAGGACATGACCATTTAGTCTTCTTCGTGACATTGGGTGGGCTGGACAGTTGAGCAGATAATGTACCAGTTTGTACGCTTGTTGACAGTGAAGGCATAATTTAGTCTAGAAGGGTTTGAACCAAGGTGCTATAAATATGTGACCAACTGCGTTACCAGTTAGGCCATGGGGCGCCCCGAATTTAGTTAGAATATAATCGCTATATATATATATATATATATATATATATATATATATATATATATATATATATATATAACTAGATGATTAATTCTCCATTCGCTACCATGGCGCCTCTCGATGCTACCGGAAGTAAATCTCGCCATTTTGTTTGAGACCTGTTTATTTTAGCTTGTTGTGTGTATAGAATAGCAGATTGAGGAAATATATAACAATATAATAATAATAATTTGATTTTATAATAATAATAATAATAATAATAATAATAATAATAATAATAATAATAATAATAATAATAATAGCAGATTGTTGTATTTTCTTGCGCTTTGGAGTGCTCATATAAAGCATTTGCCAAACTATATATATTATATGAGATACCATTTCATACATTCGTATTTGTACTTTTCACATTTGGTGGCTCCAGGGTTGTCTAAAATCAGGATTAACCTCGGCGTCCTTGTCGTAATTACGATCTTGCTTAAATTAGACCATTCATTGCGTTCAGGTATTCAACAGAATTCAGGCACATTCATGTTTTAAATGTGGTGTCCTACCCCAGAGTCACATTAAAATTGGGAAACACCTAAACTAGAACATGTAAAGCTGATCAAAATCTATCATTTTAATAAAGCATTTGTGGACTTTTTCTACAGTAGATATGCTATATATATATATATATATATATATATACCTTGGAATTTAAAATAATATACATTTAAATACTAATTAAAAATTAATTAATATCTCCTATAGATCAGGAGTCGACAACCTACAGCCCGTGGGCCTTATCCGACCCGCGGCAGCATTCTGGCATTTAGAGTATTTGTGAATTTTAGAGAATTTTTAAAGTATCGACATTTCCCCATCTCATTTAACTCACTTACATATTGTTTCGGCAGTCACTCACCACGTAATTATCAAAACAATCAGATGACTAATAATTCCTATTAAACTGTCCTTTGCTGGGGAGAAGGCAATAGGTTAATAGTCCTTTTCATAGCGATCGGCATTCCTCAGCAAATAGGCTGACCAATCACAAGCTGGTTAGCTTTTTAAGTCCTCTTTCGTAATAACGGTAATCGGGAGCCTCGCTGGATGTTATACTGATATAATAGTCGATAAAAAAATACAATTTTCTGTTTGTGACATTTTAGAAGTGAACTAGTTACTTGTGACTAAAACGTAATCAAGAATGAACTGTATTGTGAGAAAATAATTAAAATAAGAAACTATCGTCTGGAGGCACAGACGCAAAAAATACTATTGATAGAGAAGACACAATCAAACGCTGGCACCACAAACACACTAACAAAAGCATATTGTATCATCCACCAGGAGGCGTTGTGTGCAAAATCGCTGAAAATGTAGAATGTGATAGACGTTGTCGTTAAAACAGTTAACTTTGTGCGAAAGCAGGGCCTGAAACATAGACAGTTTCAACAACTGCTACTGGAGATGGACGCCGAATATAGAGATTTGTCGTATTATTGTGAAGTCAGCTGGCTTAGCAGAGGGGTCATGCTTCACCGAAATCGCTGCGTTTTTTCGCAAATGGTGTTCGATGTGCCAGAAAATACATGTTGCCCACCGACTTAATCCAAATTCCACTATTCTACACCCATACAATTCGAAACAAGTTCATATATTGGTAGCATAGTGGGGGGGGGGGAACCCACGCCCACACCCACTCCAAAGAGAGAGAAAGCTTGAATTTAGTGGTCCAAAGGGCGCCGCCTATTGAAAGACCAATGAACTAGCGTGGCGCCGTCTGGTGAAAGGGGAAAGAACTAAAGAAGGCTTTCCCGAAATCGGAATTCCTTCCCTATAGCTACTGCGCATGCTCCATTACATGGACGGTGTTGTGTTGTTTTTGTGGCGGTGTTTATTTGTGATAACTGTCCCGAAAAAAAATTCTCAGTTGTTTAATAGTGAGTATGGTTTAACTGTCCATTAGTTATTCATTCAGTATGACTAGTTAGAATATTTAGACTAATGAATAATCATAGATATGTTCAATGTTGGTAAGCATCCCGGATGATAAGAGTTCATTTCAAGAGTCAAGTGACAACTGATCTGTCAGACTCTGAGACTGTTGCCAGTGTTGGGAAGTTACTAGATCTTGGTATTACTGACTAGTAATAGTTAGATCTACTATTGTTAGTTGTGAGTTGGCTTGTCTTGTGAGTTCAGAGTTTTTTTGTCATTTGACTTGTCTCGTACCATGCACTGATGCTGTAGATCTAGTTAATCATAATCATAATGTTGATCTATTTAATTCTTAATTATGAAGAACTTTGAGAAAGGAACAGTACGTTCGTGTTCAATTCAATTTATCAGGACTAATATAATTAATGTTCCTATATTGGTATAATAATAATTTATGTCAAAGCATGCACATGATCAACCACATTAATAAATCCAGTTCAAAGCGCTTGTAAATCGATTATAACTGAACTGGTCTGTGGGTGCCACTGTACCAACCTGTTTAACAATCCTGCCTGTTTTAAAACAGGACCTTCCTGTTTTGAAACTGCACTGCAAGACTTGTGGTTGTAAGATGGGCAACTCATTTCGCAACCACTTGATTCATCACAGCATCAGCAAATTTGATCGTGCACTATTTTGTAAAATAAGAATTTATTATTCTTGCATGTGTTTGTATGCATATATATAATATTTGATCGTGCACTATTTTGTAAAATAAGAATTTATTATTCTTGCATGTGTTTGTATGCATATATATATATATATATATATATATACTTTCTGAACTTTTAAGTTGTTGAATCAGTCTGCTTCTGGTTTCAAAACTGCCCATGCCATTTTAAAACAGGAAGGGGGCCATTTTAAAAATTAAAATAATTTACTGTTTTTTGAATTTATTTGTTCATATATCTATATATAGAGGTCTATATAATTTATATTCAATTGAATTTTCACAACAGCATATCCTTTTGCTAGATAATTGGTCAATAATACAGACAATTTAGAAATAACAGCACAAAATTGTGTTACGTGGTTGCTAAATGGTCAGGCATTCTTAAAACCATACTGGTTGCAAAACAAGATGGTTCCATTTTAAAATGGCCCAGGTTGTCAGATGGTTCATAACATCACCATTCTGAAGTCAGACACAGACTGGATGCTTCTGAAATCTGACATTATTTAATACAATCTCTTTGTATTACCTAGTTCTAGCAATTTAAACAGATCTCAGCCAAACAAGTAATTTTGGTACAAAAGCATGTTACCTAATATTATAGTATAGTTGGTCCAAACAGCTTTGTAAGTTTGTATGTTACTGAAATGGCTAAATAAAACTTAAGTGTACAGTGGAATTCATTCTGAAGATTGTTTTATACTCTTGTAACATAAAGTGTCTACAGAGCTGTCAGATTTATGTAAATGAATTGATGATTGTGTCAGTTAGTAGTAGTTTGAAAATGAGAGCAAGTAAGATCCTGAGGATGGCTAAGTCAGATCATCTGTAATCAGACATGGGGTCAATTCCACATCAAATTTATCAATTCCAAATGTATCAATTCCAATTAGAGAGTGACTTGGATGTCAGCTACTATGGGTCTGGAATTTAAACAACTTAATTCCAGCAAAGCTGTAATATATAATCTTAATATCGATGTTTTGAAGTACTCTTTATTTTATTTAGTATTTTAAGGCATTCCTCAAACCTTATCGAGTGAATTACACGGTTCCCTTGAATCTTGGAAAATAATTTTTATACAAATACAATATCCATGAGTTCATAGCATTCGGAAATGTCAGTGGGAAAAAATACTGCCTGAAATGGTGATGAATTTTGCATCGTATCTTGACTATGAGATTGCCTAACTCCTGTACTTAACTACTAGGGGCGCCACTGAGCTCGATTCTTTTTAATGATATTGGTGCTATAAAAGTTTATTATTTTTATTATTTATTTAGTTAATAATAAAAATAATCCCCAATACATTAAAATGTTACCACCAAAATTCATGATATCCTGTGTTTGTTAAAATTTAAATAAAAGTGGGTGGATCGGAGAGCTAGAACAGGTGAGGTGGAGGCTGTCCCATAAAAAAATTCAATAAGCAATCATACATTAAATGGTAATTTTGTCCTGGAAAATAATATTTCTTTGGCTGTGGGAACCTTGAGTTAGTAAGCTTGACTTAATAATACACCTATCTAAGAGGATCTTTTAATGTTATCTCCTTTTAGTCACCTTTTTTGTGAAATGTGCAAGGATATCACTTGTCAGTTCTTAAATGTGAGTCTTCAAATGTGTGGTACCAATTAAGGTCTCATAAGATGGTTAGATTAGGTTTCTGTCATGTGATGTCATAAACACCAAAAGTAATAATTAATAAATGTTATCGAATAAAATCCTTTATTTATTTACAAAATACATTTCCATTAGAGCATATTTTCATCTGCCCTGGTATGCTACAAAGGTACTCCAATAGCAGAGTGGTTAGAGAATACACCACAGACCTCCAGGTTGTTAATTCGAATCCAACTTTTACCTTTGTTTTCAGGATTTTTCCCTATATTAGTACCGTATATATTATTAGCCCATTGACCATATAATCTACGCGTGACCAGGGCAAAGGCTAAACAATGAGTGAATGACTCACTTAGTACGCTGAAGCCAGTTATTGATCATAACATGTATTACTTTTGTTGATATGTAACTTCTAGATCCTCAGCATAAAACTATATTGTTTATCATTCACTTGACTATACCATTAGTCAGAATTATAATAAAGCTGCGAAAGACTGACAAATTATCCCATAATGGACCATCCTAGTCACTTCCTGTTAATCCTATTGTCTTTATGGCCATCGCTGGCTCAGTATATAACACTTAGGATAATCCTAGGCTTATACAAAAGTTATAGTCACAGACAGTCTGTTTATAATTGCCAGAGTATAGGCCTGGCACGGTGACAGTACTGTAGCCCACCCACAGGCCCTGAGACTGTCACCTGCTCATTAGAAAGCTGTATTAAGAATAATAGGCTGGAGCTACATTTATAAGCTGTGGAAGTTATAATACTGACCGAGTATCAGTATGTTCATTATTCATCCATATTCTGTTCGCGCTAATGTTTGAATATATATATATATTGAATACTTGGTTTGTCATTTAATTGGTCCAATGTCAGGACGTCCTTGAGAAGCCCCAGTGACATCACAGGCTGGACGGATGTATGTTAGGATGTGTGTTTATCTGTCACTGACACAGCTACACATCCTTGTCACTGTGTAGCTGTTGTTTATTATTGTGGTTGATAATAGGTTGTTAGTGTGTTTTGTTATGGAGCTGTGTGTGAGTGTGACATTGTACAGCCAATTGATGGTGTCCGTGGTAATTATTTTGTGGTTTAAATAATTAGGATTAGTTTATATGGGTGATTAAGAGGGTGTTATTGTTCGTGTTTTAACAGTGTGTGTGAAAAGGCACTGGCACAGGGAATCACTTTTCGTGCTGAGATTTGGCACGTTTAGCCATATAATCGGCCTGTGTGCACTGTTGTGTGTCCCAGTTTAGCCTGTAATATTTCTATTTTATATTTCAGGAGTCATGGACGTTCACGTTTTGTTAAGCAGTCATCATAATATGATATTAGATGTGGAGTGATGTCTGTGTTCTATTTCTTGCCTTCTTCAACATTCCTGATCTTAATAACACACAGTAAGTAGTCATTATCTTAATATACATCACAGATCGTTTTGTATATATATATATATATATATATATATATATATAGAGAGAGAGAGAGAGAGAGATTCCAATACACAGCTAGAATTTAAATATCTCATCGTACAACTATTTATATCTTGGATTTGAGGAAATTAGAGGGGGCTAGTTTCCAAGGCTAACTGTGCAGTGGATGCCAATTACTGTCACTCTAACTTATCCTATCATGTAAAATGGCATCAATATAATAAAAAATAAGTTAATGCATGTTTCAGTAATAAATAAAGGTGCAGATTAATGTGTATGTGCGCACGCGTGTGTGTGGTGAATCAGATGATGCCATTCAAGCAATTCTTTGGTGCAACTTAATATAGAAATGTAGTGTTTTCTTGATAGTTGGCAAAATGTATATATACAAACGGTTTTAGCCGTTTACAAGTTAATATTATGTACAATATATCCTTTGAAATTTTAGCTTATATATATATAGTCAGACCACATGTTATACATTAAACTGTTCGAGCTGTATAAGGTCATCAAGACCAAATGCTGAATAAAAAATTTTAAATTGAGTTGCTACTCGAATTTATGTCTGGTAAATATATTGCCCTATTCAAAGTCATATCCTAAGTGATTGTTTTTGTTCGTGTAAGGTGATTATTAAGCGAACGCCACAAGAAATATTTGGGTTGGTATCCTTTTTTTCCTATGAATGTACATTCAACGTTTCTCTCAAGTTTTAGAGCTGAAACTAATGAAGCGTTTAAGTATAGGCCTGGTCTAATTAGCAATAATAATAATCAAACCCTAATATCTTCATCAATAAAATTATCTGACACCTCATACTTCATGCTCTTTGCTTGGTATTTTCATGAAAGGGCACTGCGGCATAAAAGTGTTAGCAAACACATCTATCAATTGCAATGAACAAGCATTCACTTTACCATTACACCACTGCAATTAGTAAGAACAACTCCATTTGCCATACTGTAGTCGATCAGATTTGAGCCTAATGTAGCCGAAAGTTGCGGAATAGGATATAATAATATTGTGCTGCTCCCACAAATTACGTGCAGCACAGAGCAGCTCATGGATTCCAGCATAATCTCTCGGGGGTGGGTGGATATAACATCAGAATGTTTTGAAGCTAAATGAATGCCTCTTCATGGCTTAAACGGTAGCATGGTCAACCACAGATCTATAACACCTGGGTTCAAAACCTGGCTGAATTATGTTGGGGTGTGTCATCTTTCATTTCATGGGCTCAGAATATTTAACCTGCCAATCGTGCACATTGCGGGCTGAGGCCGTAAAACGGCAACATTCACTTTTGATAACAAATTGTCAGATCTTGTAGCTCTTTAAAACCGATAACCGGTAGGTTTAAATTATACAGCAGAGTAGGTGACTGAATTTTTTTAATTATTATTCGTAAATGTGTGTGTTTGTGCGTCATCTCTTTATCTTTACGAGTTATCATGTTCTTTTCAATAAACCTCGTGATTCTAACTTGGATCAGTTTCCTATATACAGCCATTATAGGTTTGAGTAAAGCATTTCTATAAATAATAAGCTATGATTCCTGCCTGGGATGACTTTCCGGATGAACTAGCTGTTAATAACCTGTTCTGGATCAGATTTTGTAAGTGAACTGTGATTGTTTGTTTCAGTGGTTAATTATTACCAGACTTTTGACCTCTTCGTATTATTGACCTTTAAGACTGAGTGCCTAGAAATTAGGAATAATATTAGGAATCATCGTGATTAATTACAGTATTAACCCTTGTATACCTGGATCAGCCTCCAGACAGAAGCTCATACAATTTATAAGCATCTAGTTTATTGGGGATGATTATCAGCAGATGTTATTGTTATGAATAAAGGGTTAAATGTAATAAAAATCGTGTATGTGTGTGTGTCTGTGTGTGTTATCTCAGATACCCCTTTATTTGCTGATTTACGAGCCTCATTCATATACAGAGATGATTTCTGATGGTCTGACATCCTGTGGCCGCAAACAATTTTTCCTCTTTGCTATAAATTCGCCAATTGACACTTAGACTTACCTTTATGGAAAATGTTCTATTTGACATTTCTGAGGATTCTTACAACTGACCTTGATAAATGTTCTGTTAATTGGATAACAAACTTGAATTAGTTTTTGAGGTTTTGCACATCTGCTTCATTTTGTGGATCTATAAGAATGTTTTTGGCAAATGGATTTTGTTTGTTTACCAGAGGGTGTTTTTATTCCCACTGAAACAACACCTGAGTGTTATTTCCAATGTAATAACACCGGTGTTCTTCTGACTGTAACAACACCAGTGTTCTTCCAATTGTAACAACACCAGTGTCATTCCCACTGTAACAACACCAGTGTCATTCCCACTGTAACAACACCAGTCTTATAGTTATACCCACTTTAACAACACCAGTGTTATTCCCACTGTAGCAACGCCAGAGGTTTTCCCACTAACAACACCAGCACTATTTCCACTGTAACAACACAAGTATTATTCCCACTGTAACAACACCACCATTATTCCCACTGTTACAATGCCAGCGTTATCCACACTGTAACAACACCAATGTTAGTCCAAAGTTGTAACAACACCAGTGTTTTTCCCACTGTAACAACACCACTGTTTTCCCCACTGTAAGTGTAACAACACCGATGCTTTTCCCACTGTAACAACACCAGTGGTTTCCCCACTGTAATAAAATCAGAGCTTTTCCCACTGTAACAACACCAGCGTTTTTCCCCACTGTAAGTAACAGCACCAGTAGTATTCCCACTGTAACAACACAAGTGCTATTCCCACTGGAAGTGTAACAAAACTAGTGTTGTTGCTCCAGTTTCATATTCCACCAGTAATAATACTAATATACATGATGTACCCTACACTGGGCACTCCATAAACCATGTCAAAAGGTTTAAAAAAAACACTGTATTACTTCCTGAAGACCTTTAGCTGGAGAACCATCAAAATGGATGGTTAAAAATATATTTGGGGTTGACAGTCAAAGATTGATGAGGACAGATAGTGGATGTGTTAAGTTGGGAAACAATTTTATTGCTGACAAACGTATATTTTTTTCTTCTGTACTATATTTATAGCACTTGTATTCAGCTGGGGTGGGAGGCATCTGACCTCTACGTTCATAGAATGTAGGACCAAATCCCACCTGCCCCCTCTTAACAAGGTCCTGTATATGTATGTCTGGTGTAAAATGATGCAAACATGCAAATAAGAATATAAACTGGTGATGCTGTTTTGTGTTGTGACAATGAATATAACCATCTATAGGCATGGGGTGTTTTTTGTCCGGGGTGGTTTATTTCGGTATATCGTCCATAATATTGCCTCTCAGACCTGAAGTTGGGCGACCAAGAGTTTTATTTCCGGCCTTAAGTCTGCTTCTCCAGGTCTGTTGTTGAGTTGAACGGGATTGTTTAGCCTCGCTCGATTCTGGTCACACCTGGGACATAATGGCTGAATGGGTAGTTGCCTCAATGGGAAACAAATTCCACGATCACGGTTATGAGCTAGATTCTAACCAACGACCGGGAGGTTTTGAAGCACATTGCTTTACCACTGCACTATTGGAATGCCTTGATTCTCAGCCTGGAATTTAAAATCCAGTTACTACTCGCTCTGACTAATGTTTTTCTTCTTCTCAGAGCAGTAATTTAATGTATAGAAAAGAAAATTGCCAAATCAATATACACACAATGGTACCACATACTAAATCTCTTTTTCTCACAAGGCATTGTCTGTAAAAACAATAAAGATGGATCTTTGTCGTTTGGGTTTTATTAAATTTATTTATAAATTTATATACAAATGGTACAGAAAGCATTAGTAATGTGTGCATATGTATGTATCATATTATTTATGTTATATTTTATTGTCACTGTCAGGATCTTCATTTATTTAGAACAAGTGAAAGTGATATCCACACGGTGACAAACGATTGTGCCACGTACTACATGTATTTGTTGTAATTTATAACTATTATCGTTCTCAAGTAATATATTTTTAATTTTATTTCTAAAATATTCCATAAACTTGTAACCCGTCCCCTTATCTCTATCAAGGCGACCTTGCCCGGTGTTATTGTCTTATATTGACTAAGCTATATATAGCTATAAGTTAATGCCTTTTCCAGATTGTCTTCAGTCTCTGATGTGACTAAAGTGGACCCCCTTCCATCCCCATACCCACCCACCCAGAGTCATTCGGCGCCCCAGACCACAAAACATTCACTCAGAGACTATATCAGGGATAACTTGGGGTCAATACATTAGGCTCTAAGGAGATCTGGCCAAGAAAATCTAGTATAATGTCCGTGGTTGGGTTTTTTGTTTGCCTAAGATAGCTGGTTGTCTGCTGGAATGTGTCCCATGGGGTTACCGGACAGAATAAACTTGTTCTGCCCCAGAGGATGTGACAGCCGATAACGGGTTGATGGGTTACTGGGTAAAGCTGCCGTCTTTTGGGGGGCATATTTGGTACATTAAAAAAACTTGCTTTGCTTTTTTTTTTTCTCCTCCATTTTTCATGATTGATATTTTGTGTAGTTATGACATGGTTTGAGGGGGTATTTGTTTTAAAGTCTTGTCTGAGTGAGTAGGTGATAAAGGTTGGGGATGACATGCATAGAGTATATTTAGCTTAACACATTAATACTGTCATTAATGTTGTCTGTTGCATACCTAGATACTTAAAGCTATACACATGTCTACCATGGAGTAATCGTACTATTTGGAAGATAAGGTACAGATTTTGTACCTTATCCTCCAAAGGCACAAACTGCCTATCTGAGGCCTTAATTAATGGCCACTTAAAGCTGTAAGTTAATTAGCTGGTGAGAGCATGGAAAATTATTATGGAACTGACACCTTTAAATTGTGTGTGTGTATATATATATATATATATTGGGAGAGATATTTATGGGAGGAGTTTAGCCGATGATGAGGCCAAAAATCATATATTTGGTGCATGTAGTTGAAACATTTCTGAGGTGGTCAGATGGGAAGCTTTTGGTTGATTTTATATGGAATAAACCGTGTGTGTGTGTGTATATATATATATATATATATATATTGAGAGAGAGAGAGCTTTATACATTATTAATTAGTTTTATAATTAGGATCATTTAAATCACTTCATCTATTGCTGGTTGTGATGAGACTTCTCAAATTTATAACCTAATTTGTCTGTCTCAGTTCACTCTCATCCAATCACTGTGTGTGGGTGTGTGTGTGAGCTATATAGAGATAACAGATTGTTATCTCATCATTGGCATTCATTAGTCCAGGTTCATCAATTCAAACATTTCAGGGTGCCTCCTTGGTCTAGCGGTAGCATGTTGGACCACAGATCACTACCACCCGTGTTCGAATCTCGGCGTGGGCATATCTGAAGGTTGTTTCGTCTTTCACTTCGCTCATTACCTTTGGAGGTCGCTCGGCCCATTTAGCCTACCTTGTGCACAAAAGTGGCCGTAAAACATCAATCATCATCATCATCAATCATCATCAATTCAAACATTTCAAACCTGCTAAATGATGCAACCTTTACTATTGTTGTTATTGTTGTTGTTATTATTATTATTTCTTCCCTAGCCTATGTAAAAAAAAATCTTTAAAAAAATATATTGCTGCGCATATTTAATATTTTCACTACGTAAGTGAATAGAACAGGCTTGTAAAGAAAATATAAATCTAAGATTTCACTCGGAACACATAATTATATTCATATTAATTAAATGATATTAACGGGACCATTGAATAATCAGCCTTAAAACTACATCATTTGATTTTTATCGCCATAATTATGACCATATTAGCCAGGGTGAAAACTGATTATTCACTAAACATGTATTGGCTTGATGAAGGAATCTGGTTTACAAGCCCATGGGCTTCAGTGTACGATTTTCCTGATTTTTTTGGGGTTAATGCAAACATTTCAGTTGCTTCTCGTGCATCAGGTATGACTCAAGTTATGCGTAATTAATCACCGACATAGATATGAACAAAAGGAAATGATGACAAAGGGGTGGTCAGTTGGTTAATATTACCCTAAATAATATGATCTCCAAGTATTCACTTTTGTGGAGTAATTGGTACACAACCATCATACCCTGTATGTGCTGATTCCGCTAGATTACTCTATAACAAAGCTTGTTAAGGAGATTTACGTACTCCATTTAATAAATATTACAGAATTATGTATCTAATGTTGTTGCTGTTAATCTTTATTTATCTCTTTGTTTATTTAGTTGCTGCTTATGTGGAGCAGGAGGTGACCATTGGTGGAGATGTGACCTTACCGTGTACGGTTCATTTCAGCGGAAGTCCGCAGGTAATTAATTACGCTTCATCCCGATCCTGATCGATTCATCCCCGAGGCCGACCATATGTAGGAGCTTCGTCTTTTACATTCGTGTTCACGATGATCAAACAATCAGTTTAGTTTCTCTGTGCCAATGCTGCCATAAGTATGCCGATGTTTTATCTTCTGCCGGTAAATTAAGCGATTATTTCGTTTACTTCAGCACAGCTCTCGCTTGTTGCGTGTGGCCATGCCCGGGCCACTTAACCAGGGAGAATTCGATGAAGTTTGTGGATGAAACATTCCACTGGCACGGGCAACTCTTAGATTCATTTCCAAGACCAGGGCACCTCCCATGAGTTTGGGGGTTTTGAAGTGACCCATTGGTTTACTCCCTCCCCCCCCCCCAAACGTTATAACAGACAGCAGAAAGAAGGCAACACCAAATAAATGATTCTACTGATTCACTCCCATGATTCTTCACGTTATCATTATTTGAAGCCCAAAATTAATAGATATGGTTTATATCTCTATCAATTTTCATCGTATGCGCTTTATGGGGCCTCAGTAAAACACGCAGTTTTCATTTTTCGCTCTGCCTCATTAATTTCGAAGCTTGCTCATTTAGCCAACAATGTGGACAGAAATAGCTATAATAGAGCAACATTTTACATTTACACGGTTTGTTAACTTCCGTGACTACGGTGAATGATCACTAATTTTTATATGGGTATTTCAAATTGATGGGCAAATGTTGATTGTAGAGATTTGGCGTCTTTTAGATCATACACTTTTCACTGTGACGTTTTATCACTGGTGTAGTTTTATTATGTTCTCATGGTTATGAAGTGATAAGAATTTACTTCGCCGGCAATTATTGATCTTTTCTGCAATCACCATGCCCCTGGAGCATGGTGATTGTTATGATGTTGTTGTAGTTCATCTCTCTTTCTGTCTCTCTCTCATTCTATCTATCATTCTATTTCGGTCTCACCCTCATTCTAACTCTCTCATTCTATCTCCCCATCTCCCCCAATTCTCTTTGTCTCTCACTCATTCTCTCTCTCCCCTTCATAGCACAGTGGTTAGAGCACTGTGGAGCAAACCTTTAGGCAAGGGTTCAATTCTTACTCATTTTGTGTTTATTGGATGTTTCCCTATGGAGTCTCCCCCTCAGTCATATTTCACAAATGTAACCAAATATGAGGCTAAACAAAACAGCCCATTCTCTCTTATCAATTACACACACACACACACACAGAGAGAGAGATATATATATATAGAGAGAGAGAGAGATAGAGATACCTGTCTCTCTATGGCTGATATGATATTGTATTCATTTCCAGATTTCTAGAACTGGGGTTCGAATCCTAGCCTATGTCTGAAAGGCATTAATTATTATTTTTTATTTAACTTTATCATATCACGTACAGAATGGTAACAGACACACATACGCCAGCGATTATATACTGTCAAGATTAACACTGGTAATACCTCCAACCGGACGTTACCAGTCTTATGACGTCACCAGTCTTATGAGAAATTGATTCCACAAGATGATGATTGATGTTTTACGGCCACTTTTGTGCACATGGTAGGCTAAATGGGTCGAGTGACCTCCAGAGGTAATGAATCGAAGTCAAAGATGAAACAACCTTCAGATGTGCCCACGCTGAGATTCGAACATGGGTGGTAGTGATCTGTGATCCAACACGCTACCGTTAGACCACTGAGGCGCTGATTCCACAGTAGAGACAGCAGAGATGTAACTCGGACAATGGATAAATACTTGACATCTCCTACAGCGCAAAGCTACAAAAGATTTACGACGTATGTTATCATTTATGGCATGACCTGATTACATTATGACGAAGATCAAAGTTGACCTATATGACAGCGTACCATAGACTTCAACTGAGGCAAAGCAATGACAGCTGTGTTTGGTAGATCACCGGGTTCACTTAAGGACAGTGAAACATTCGTTTATGGGCTCTTTTGTGAACACGATAGACTAAATAAGCTGGGGATGAACTTCAAACGTAATGAGGCAAAGTCAAAGATGAAACACCCTTCGTATCTGGCCATACTTGAATTTGAACCCATTAGTGCTATACATATATTTCTGTCCCATGACAGGTTAGCTAATCAGTGGCTATTTTTCCAAACTCGATTGCCTTCTAAAAGGGGATAAAATAAATGACTGATAAATGATATCTAACAACTGATAATGATATGTTTCTGTTTCGTCAAAAAATTAATAAAATCTAAATGTTGCTGTTTTACGGCCACTTTTGTGCACAATGTACCTATAGGCTAAATGAGTCAAACGACCTCCAAAGGTAATGAGGCAAAGTGAAAGATGAAACACCCTTCTGATACTTAAAGGACCATTTCATGTTCAAGAACCACTCTCGAACTGTTCATGAACCCTGTGCATTGACATGTTCATGAATAGTTCATGATCTTTTTACCAGGGAATAGCCTGGCCGGTGTTTGAACCCAGGTGCTACAACGTTCTGTCAGAGGTTGTCATCTGTATAATCTTTATGTTGTATGCTTTTAGCTTTTTTAATTTGAAGTAATTTTCCGTTGACATTATATTCAAGAAGAAAGTAAAACTATTTTCGTTCATTACAGCTTTCCATACATGGCTATTTTTATGAGTCACAGATAGAAGTATGTCTGATGTAAAAAGTACCCCTACTTATATTTCTTGACTTCTCCAATGTTTTCGATTCTATTGATCATAATATTTTATCAACTTGGCTTGTTTGTTTGTTTGGAGTGGGGGGGGGGGAGTTGTGATTTGTTCACTGTGTATATGTTTAATTATTATAAATTATGGATGAAATTAAAGCCGACAATTGGTGTCGTGTATCCAGTAACTTAGCCCTGGAAGTATTACTTCCTGGCTAATTAGCAATTCTTTCTCTTCATTTAGTTTTTGGATCAAGTTTTATTCCTGTACGTTGTATACTGAATACACTGGAATTTGATTTTTAGATCTCAGATTTATGTCTTTAATTTTTTATTACAAAACTACTTTAGCCTATTAATATGTATCTAAATGCCAGTTCGAATTTTTGAATGATCTGTTTTATTCACTGTTCAAAGCAACATTGGACAGGTGTGTTTATAGGACACAGTTTGCTTCATTGATAAGCTGCTCCACAAAGTCGGGGCTGCTACACTAAATGCGCCATAACTGTATGGCTTCAGCTGCCAGGAACATGTGGCAGCGGTGGTTTCCTTTTGGGATGACTTACTATTGGACATACTGGTTCACACAGATATTCAAGCATTGATGGATTCACAATTTTGGTGATAAAATCATCACTAATTATTTGTCTCAACGGCGATCACATTTCAAGTATTTGAATGTAGTTCATGAATGTTTCTGATTGACGACAGTTTCCATGGTCTTTTTGTGTGGTGTTTAGAATGGGTTGTGAGTAACTCATAAACAATTCAAGATTAATTCATCAAGTCATTAGCTTCATCTTATCAGGGAAAACTTGCAGAAATCAGATACGAGTTGAGGTTCTCCCTGTTTCGAGTTCATCACTTAACCACAGAGTTAACAGGACCTATTTTTGCAAATTGTTCCGAGTAGAAATTTTAAAGTGCTTTTCTTCAAGAGGTCTAACGGTAGCGTGTTGGATCACAGATCACAACCCCCCGTGTTCGAATCTCAGCATGGGCATATCTGAAGGTTGTTTCATCTTTGACCTTGCTTCATTACCTTTGGAGTTCGCTTGGCACATTTAGCCTACCGCATGCACAAAAGTGGCCGTAAAACACCAGTCATCATCATCTTCAAGATGCAAGACATCTTTACAGAGCAAATTATAGACTTTATCCCCTTTGAAGAAACAAAATATTCAAAACATTGTGGCACTAAACCTACTAAGTAGTTGGAATTTAATTTAGATAAATTGGTTAAGCTTAATGAACATTTTCATATTTATGTCTTTCACCAGGTGATGTGGTTGAGTCCGCATCATGAGCCGCTGACAAGGAACGATCATGTGATCACAGCTGATAAACGATTCTCCGTTGATCATCCCTATCAGTCGGAATGGAATCTGGAGATAAGCGGCGTTAAGATGGATGATCGTGGTAATTATACCTGTATGATCAGTTCTACACCTGTACAGAAGAAGATCGTCCATCTGAGAATTGTCTGTAAGTGCTGTTTGCTTTGTTATCGTTGTAGTTGCTCCTCTGCTCATTGTGGAATATTATTAGCACCAAGCTGGATAAATTGGGGCCTCCTGATTGGTTTATCCTCGGTGTGTAGATTCCATCTGAGATTTTTATCTCTGATTGGTTTGTTTCAGAACAGTTAATGAACAATTTTATTATTATGTCGGGTCATATATACTGTGTTTGGGTTTGTTTAGTGTACTCTAGTCCATCTTTGCGGGCACCTCCATGGTCTAGCGGGAGCGTGTTGGACCACAGATCACTACCGCCCGTGTTCGAATCTCGGCGTGGGCATATCTGAAGATTGTTTCATCTTTGACTTCGCCTTCATTACCTTGGAGGCCACTCGGCCCATTTAGCCTTATCATGTGCACAAAAGCGGCCGTAAAACACCAGTCATCATCAGTATCATCTAGTCCATCTTTGCATTGACAGGACGTATACTGGATAAAAAAACTCACAAGCTAAATATGTCTTCATCAAATATAATATACATCCACTTGAATATCAATAGACTTTCAATAATATGTGTTCTAATGATTTTCTACAGAAGATCTTTTCTCTCATATTATTTAAAACAATGGTCTTTCTTAAGTTGTAAAAAGCCTCCACCAGATGGGGATACTAGTTAAGATAGTTAGACTGACTGGAAAATGGCGGTTATGAAATATTGTAATTGTAAATGTATGGATTGTTATATAAAAAACTTTATTTGATTTTGTATGTTTGTGACTTTTTTATGAGTATAAGTTTTAATAGAAACTCCACAACAACAATATGCTTTTCCACACCGTAATCGAGTACTACAGTAATTTACATGAGTTAAGATTAACCTTTCCAGCTGTATACACTTTTGTTTCATTTAGTATGTAATCTTTAAAATAAATAAATATGCTTTCATGTGTGTGTGTGTAGTACTGACATGCCTTTTTGTGGGATTTGTTTCCCTTGGTACATACCCCATGAACAAATTCCCTAGGTGTGAGTGTCAACAATACTGAGGCTAAATAGCTCAAATCAACCCAAGCTGTGTGTGTGTGTGTGTGTGTGTGTGTGTGATATTTGCTGGAAGAGGAATGGCATATCTTCTCATATGGAGTACTTAATGATACATAGGTAAAGTTTATTTTCAAGTGTCCTCATCTTCTCACCTCCTGAGGTGGTCCTCATACATGTACTGTAACTGTGTAAGTTATTTAATATTGTTTTAATTCATTCATTTTTAACAATATCATCATGCACATATTTCAGCGGCTCCAACTATAACAAGAAGCTCCGATGATGTGGAGGTAAATACAGGAAGTGATGTCACAATTCACTGTGAGGCTGAAGGAACGCCTCCACCAATAATATCCTGGTATAGATACACCTACATTGGACACAGGCAAGGTAATGTAGGGTAAACATCTTGGCTGAAATTTAATGAGAGTGTGATTTAAAAAATGTTGCTGCTGTCGAAGTTATTGTTTCTACATGTGATAATTTATTTTATTATAAATGGTGAATTTTGTTAAAATGTATTGAAAAAAAAACAGATAACAATTTATAGTTCGAGACTAAGTTCCCATGAGAAATTCTTTTTTAAAACAAACTTCTGATGACATATGATTTGTCTAAAATCGCAATACATCATAGACTATTTGGATCAATACCATCTGATAATGTTATCAATAACCACAACAACAATAATATTGATGACTGACCATTAGAAAGGGAGGCAGGATATAATTTTTTAGACCATCTGAACACAAAATGTAATATTGATTGATATGTTTATCAAACATGATGCCAAGTTGAAATTGACCACATAATTAATCTCAAATCTTCAATAAAATCTGATTATTGAAGCAATTGAAAGAGAGAATACGATATATACTCTGTGGGTGGTTATTTATTTGGGGGCAGTTATAAATCTGATTTCTGAAACCTGTCTGTTGTGCAATGTTTCAGTCATTTGTTTGGCTAACGGAGGCATTTGAGAATTATTATAAATAAGACCTGGTTTCCGGGCCCCTTTTATGTATTGGCTTAGTAATCAGAGCTGATGGCAGATGAAAATGAAAGTCAGATCGTGTTCATATCTAAATGGCTGAGTATGGACAAACAACACCCATCAGCATAAACATATTAAGGTCACAGTAATGTTAAAATTCTGAGGTTTGTCAAAATTAGTCAACATAGCCATACTCTGGTAACTACCGTAGTCAACTTCCTATGCGATCATTCCATTTCTCATTGCCATAATAATCTGCGTTTAGTCCATAAATGTGCATTGTGATGTTTTTATTGTGACTTTACATCGTGATGTTACAGTTGATGTGTTATAGGACTTCATGTTGTGGTTTCAAATCAAGCTCCAACCTATGTTCATGGAAATGTTTCCCTGGGTATTCATCCCTCGACCATATGCTTCCCTTGATTATCACCTCAACAGGCTAGGGGCACCTCCATGGTCTAGCAGTAGCATGTTAGACCACAGATCACTACCACCCGTGTTCGAATCCCGGCGTGGACATATCTGAAGGTTGTTTCAACTTTGACTTTGGTTCATTACCTTTGGAGGTTGCTCGGCCCATTTAGCCTACCATGTGCACAAAAGTGGCCGTAAAACATCAATCATCATCACCTCAACAGCCACAAGAAGAAAATTCACCAATAATTTATTACTGGATGAACTATGAAATGTTGATTATTATATACTTGTATTGTGTTAGAGTGTGGATCAATAAAACCACAAACACATAATTATTGCTTTATTGCCTCCGTGGTATAATTGGTAGTGCATTGGATCACAGATCACTACCACCCAAGTCCAAATCTTGGCATGGACATATCTGAAGGGTGTTTCATTACTTCGCTTCATTACCTTTGGAGATTGCTCAGCCCATTTAGCCTACCATGTGCACAAAAGTGGACATTAAACATCCAACCAAATCAAATCTGATCCAAAAATACGTTAAAATTTCAGAATTAAATCTGAGCTGTCTTACTCTGTAAACAAACTGGGGGGGGGGGGGTCATTTAGAAAACTAGAACCTGTTATTGTTCTGTGTTGGTTCTTATTATTATTGTTATATGGCATATTGATCGTTTGTGATTTTTGTTTGATAAAATTAACATTTCACTTTTTGTAGCTGTTGGTGTAAAGGGAGAGAATCTAACGCTGTATAACGTGAGCCATACTATAGCTGGTACTTATGAGTGTTATGCTGATAATGGTATCCTACCTACAGCTAGTGTACTCATCAGGGTAGATGTTACATGTAAGTACTGAGGATCAGATATGACAGAATTCATTCCTAGGACATTCTGAACTTCGTCATACCACATGTACTCGTATTTATATTAGCTTTACTGTATGATAATAAATAGTTATGTGTTAAATAATATATATATATATATAGTACAGACATGGGGTCAATTCAATTCCGGAATTGATTATTTAAAAATATGGAATTGGAATTCATCAATTTTAAATTGGAATTGAAGTTTCCTACAAAAACTAAATTAAATCCACATATAAATTTACCATTTAATTTTTTAATTCAGTAATATTTCCTCCATGACAATCCTAATTGGAATATAAACTATTCAGAGTAGATATTCGAAGTAGGTACTTGGAGTACCTACCCAGGGTAAAAAGTATTAGGTGAAAGAGTTGGTAAAAATTGGAAAATTTGGAATTGAAATAGAATTGATAAATTTGATGTGGAATTGGAATTGATAAATTTGATGTGGAATTGACCAAATGGAATTAACCCCATGTCTGATATAGTGTATGTGTGTGTGTGTATGTGCTTGGCGAGTGGTAATAGGTAAAATTGGCTTTTATGTGTTAGTTAGATCTACTCATGTTTTTACTAAACAGTTCATTTAATTTGTAATTATCAGCAACAGTTTTGTATTTTAATTTGTTTAATTTGATGTTTTAAAACCATAAAGCTGTGAATACCAGCGATAATTAACAATTTCAGCATGATTGGCCATCTTCGTAATGTATAAATATCGCTGATATTTTCGGATGTGAAATCAGTTCTACATACACATACCTCTGCCACTAGTTCGACCTTCTTGATAATTTCAACATGCAGGATAAAAAAGAAAATGGCATTTTTCTGAAAATAGTATCTGTTAAATTTCACCTCATCTCATATAAAAGTTAGGCGATTTCCCACGATATTGACCGATATACTTACCCCGACTTGTGCACAACTATATAACATAATCAATTTGAAAACGAAGCTGAAGCTGCGTGCAGTATATTGCAGTTTTAAATTGGTCAACCGAGATTAACCATAAAAGAAGAAAAACAGAAAATTAGTATCTTGTATAATATTTCCTCTCCATGTTACAGTTGCACCCATTATCACCTTACCTCACCATCGAATTAGTCAGGAGGAGGATAGAGACACATTCCTACAGTGTAGTATCACGACCAACCCCTTTGTTGACGTACACTGGGAACACGATGGCATGGTCATCACAGAGTCAGATAAGTACCAAGTCACCATACAGGAGACTGGGCACTATAACAAGAGTGTATTACTGTTTGTGCGCCATCTAGCAGAGGACGACTTTGGTACTTATACATGTATCGGAGAAAATCAGTTTGGCCATGACCAGGAGCAAATGGAACTCGTAGGTAAGGTGGATTGCTCTCTCTCTCTCTCTCTCTCTGTCTGTGTGTGTGTCACTGATAATCAAATTTGAACAAATGTTTAGGAAACATTTTATGTTATATATGAAACATCATTTCCGATTCTGTCTCGTACACACAAATACACCGTCTCTGATCTGTTCCACATCTGTACAGAATAAACATGAAAGCAAAATGGAAAGTAGAAATGCATGAATTAATAGCCATCATGGTGATCTAATTGAAGCTAACTGTCTTTTGTGTTCGTTTTATTTACAGAATGGCAGTCGGGTCATGTTCGCCTCATATGGCCACCAGAGGATGCCATCTCCAACGATGGTCTGAGTGTCATCATTAATTGTACCGTTGAGCAGATGAATCACAGGGACAGCATTGCCTGGTGGCATTACGACCGTCAGCTTGGTTATGTCAGATTATTTGAGTCGCATCCAGCAATCAGCAAACGGCCGCCAGTTTATCTAAATATGGACAAGTATATGATCGTTGGCCATTATAATCTGATCGTTAAGAACGTATCATTGGCTGATGGTGGAGAATACATGTGCGAACTCATTGGTCGAGGCAACCACTCAGCGTATATCACCGTTGGTGGTAAGTTCGTTCAAGTAGAAAAGTGTGTGTTCAGGTTATTGTCCGACAGTGTAATTCTACTTGCCATTTGCTTTCTGTCAGATACCTCTCTTGAACAACATCTATTATAGGGTGTCTCAAATTTGACTGAAAAACTTGACCTGAAGGTTAAAGGATGTTTGAGGTTTTTTTTGTTCTCTCTGCTTCTCTCAGTTTTATATCTTCAATTGGAAGTGACTTATTTGAACTGTTCGTATGGTTTTCTCAGTATTTATTCGGACAATATCTAAAGTGGTGTGGGTAGTGTCTGAAATCACGTCTTCTTTATTATGACTTGATCGTGACGTACTACTCTTTCTAGCCGGTTCTTTCATTTGGCTCCTTATCTAATTATGTCCCATAAATTGACCCGTTATGTATTAGTACACGAGAGGGAAGTGTTTTGAAAACGTGTATATTAAAGATCCCATGTTGATACGTAATTTAGACACGAAAAACCACGGACAGGTGGTCAACATTTTGTTGAAAGCTCTATGTTTACATACAGACAACATAAACAAATCAATCTTTTACTTAGTCGATAATTTTATCTGTGAAAGTAAATGATTCTAACCAGCACTGAATTGTGTTTAGTATATTAGATTATTGAATTTACTCCACTTGCGTGTAAAAATGATATTGTAATATTATATATGAAACTACAACAGTAATTGTATTAAACATGATGTCATAAATACAGAGACATGAAATATATTCAGTAAATAAGAAAATAAAAATAAATATGTAACCTTGGGTTATTTTGACTTACCCAACATCTCTAGCACTACCCTATCAGTGGTGGGGGAGGAGGTATTTTTAGACATTTTGTATACAGAAATACCTCAGATTTGTATGTGCACTACAATACATGCACACACAGGCCATATATATATATATATATATATATATATATTAATGTGATACAGTATCCACACACTGAAGACTGCTAATTTATTTATCAGTATTAAAAGTTATTAAAGTGCTTTCCACTTCTCCACCACCACACTTATCTCTTGATGCTTACACAGTGGATGCTTAAGATGTGTGTGGGCACAGGTATTGGCTATTTATTGCATCTAGCCAATAAGCTAGTTTTTAATACATCAGAAATAGTTAATGGTTGCAACAGGGAGAAATAACAACAGTCATACTGCTAGCGGGAAGAACCAAAATAGTTATCTGCTTGCCATCAATAAAGGAATATGGTAACGATGAAACGAGCCTTTCATACTTATAAATCCAGTAGCAGTTTTCAGCGTGTGGATATTATATTGCATAAAGAGAAATTGTGAAAGAAAGACCAGTATCTATAATTGTCAGTGTGTGAATAAATAGCTTTACACACAGATGACTGTATATTGTATTCAAATAAACAGCTTAGTTGCTTAAGCTGTGCCGAATAAGCAACAGCCTGGGGATTCTCCCTGAACAACAAAACCTTAGTTGCTTAGAATAGATGATGTCACTGAATAAACACTAAAAGATTGATAGTGATAAAATTGATAATATCATATTGACCCTTGAACTCCATTCCTTTCAGATCAGTTAGTTTGTCAACAAGGAACGAACACATCCGTCATTTACGAAGGTGGTTTTGCTAGTCTTGCCTGCGGAATGGACTTTTCTGGGCCGATTCGTCTGTGGAATTCTGTCTGGAAGCGGCATAACCTGACATTGTCCAGCGTCGATGAGGACCTCGACGAATATATACGCAGGACAGTCACATTTCCCGCGTATAGCAAAGACTCTGGCCTTTATACTTGCGTTATATCAAACAAAAAGCCACCTTATTACAGTCAGTGTGATATAGTCATAGAAGTCATTGGTGAGGAAGTTTCTTTTTCTAAGCAATCCCTTTTCCAGTAGATTCAGGTTACATGGGTTCAGCTAATCATGTTTCCTGGTGCAACTAATTTGTAATTATTTTGAAGGTTTGCAGGTGAGTTTGGTAATACACACAATGTCATGTTTTGATTCACTAGAAAGATAAAGGTATGTGCAATTTCTTCATGACATACCAGCATCTCTGTGCTGATTCTAACAGCTTGATACTGCGCTATCATGGCTCTGCTAAATGTGTGTATAATATAATATCATATTGTGTTATTGTCTTTGATACAAGCACAATATTAATAACATTGCATTGAAAAAAGGAAACATTTTGCCCTTGTTGGTTGGACTAATGGCTATATAGTTCTTGAAAATAACAGATTGGTGGGAAGTTTTTCATATCACATTCAAACCTTCTTTTACAAAGTGTGTGTGTTGGAGGGGCTGTGTGTGTGTGTGTGTGTGTGTGTGTGTGAATTATCATTCAGTGCCTGTGACATTAATCATTTTGTTCTGGAGATCTGGTTCATCTTAAACTGTCATGTTACAATATAACATTGATATATGATGTATTTTTCTCTCTCTCCCTCTCTCTAGTGGATGGCAACTCTCCTCAACCTGTCTGTAAACCAGAAGATTGGAACCTAGCCCCCAGTGACATGTTTATTATAACGGCTGGTGCCATAGCTGGCATCCCTTTATTGTTTAGTCTGATACTTGCCATCGTCTGTTGGCACTTCAAGAAACAAATCAGATCAAATCGGTAAGTGACAATGGCGTGGCTTTGATATGGCATTGTTGAATTAGAAAATGGTTGCTTGTTTTGTTGTTGTCGTTGTGTACTCATTTGCTTTTGCTAATTCGGTGTGGTTTTGATTTAACTGATGTCTTTTAAACAGGGATGAAAGCTATCCAGATATTCCTGGTATTCCCTACTTTAGTACTTTAAGAAAGACAATTTCAGGATTTTTTATTCGAAAAACACATTGACGTAATTCCATGATTTCCACAATTTCCCAAAACAAGTACATTTACCGATTTCATTTCTGCTTGCTTATAATTTTGTTTTCTGTCATTTTCCTGAATGAATGTCTTCCCTTGATTTGTGTCCATCTGGCCTTTGATATTAGTAAATAAACAAGTTATGTCAGTTCTGTCAATATTATAAAGATAACACAAATATTTTAACAGATACATGTAGTATTACATACATATGGATCAACAAAGCATGGACGGCAGACAAAATAGTACACAGAGTTGTGGTTAAATTATCATATTTAATACACGAATGCCTACTGGAGTTAGCCCAATGTATTTCCAACATTATGAACACTGTTTATATAGATCTTAATAAGAGTAGGTAATTTTGTAAGTAAGTAATTTATTTTTCACAATTTCCAATCATGATAATAATAACAATGAGATTTGAAAGTTAAAATATATTAATATAACATACAAACAATATGGAAATTGTGGGACCACTATAGCATGTGCTGTCTTCCTACTAGCTCCTATAAATAATATTATTATCAGAACGTACGAGATATGAAACATATTAATTTGGCAATGAGGAGTAATGGATTCATGTTGTCCTAAATAATAGCTAAGCTAAAACATCATTGTATCAGAGAAGTAGAGATGGCATGCATCCTTTCAAATCAAACCAGGACAATATATTTTATATAACATAGCACACAGAGATGAGGACACCAACATAACATCCCAAAATAGACAGCCATTAAATAGAGCAAAGTACAGCACTTACTTTGAGCCACAATCATTACAATAATCATAGGTGCATTTAACAGAGCTATGGTAAGCACTCCAGAAATATGTTTTCAATTGGTGCTTGGTATGTGCTCAAGATGAATTATTCGGAATCGTACTAAACCATTTATTCCATATTTGTGGAAATGTATATAATGGGAGTTTGCTAGCAAAATAGCACTTGCAATGTGTGATATAAAACAAATTGGTTTGTCTGGTTGTGTGGATAGTTTGAATTTGATGGTTAAATTGGAATGTTGAATTAAATGATATAAGATGGCGGATACATTGTTTTAGTCGTGTAGGTCGTGTGTGTTGTGCTTTATGCTTGGTATGTTGTAGTTACTATCTATGGGGTCAGTTTCATTCCACAACTGGAATTAGTAATTTTTTAATGGAATTGTTAATGATAAATCTGGAATTTGAATTGACTCCAGGGAATAATTCGGCATTTTGATTACCTTTCACATTTTTTTAAATTTATTCCCACTGCTGGTACCTGTTATGTGTGTGTGCTGTATAAATTCATATACAGAATTGGAATTAAGTTGGAATGGGTCTACTCTGAATTGGTAATCTTAATTTATTATGTGGAATTGTAATTGAACCCCTGTCAGTAATTACTCAGTACTATTTAGATTTGTTGTTTTTATTTTCTCAATCATTATCTGACAGTTGTTGATGTATGTACTGCTATAATAACAGCTTAAAATGAATATATATATATGTATATATATACAGAGAGAGAGAGAGAGACACACCAGGGTTCACACAGGTCCTTGAAAACCTGGAATTTGAAAATTTGGCTTCCAGGCCTGGAATTTTTGTAGAGGTCCTTGAAAGTCCTGTAATCTATATTTCTAATCATAAGCATACGGGAATTCAGTCTTTACACTTCTTCCGAAATATGGATGTATTTTTTGCGCGTTAAGAGTTCGTGAATTCATTGAAAAGGTCCTTGAATTTTACATTGGAAGGTCCTGGAATCTAAGATGTCAAAATGTGTATGAACCGTGCACACACACCTTTGGCTGCTTGGACTGTTATATCTATTACATAAAAGGGAACTATAAGAAGGCAGCACTAATCGATATGATAAATTTCTTCAGATGCTAAAAATATAACTACAAACTATTGGTATAGCTTGATGCTTATTGTTGGTGAATGTGGTTCTTAGCATAATTGAGACAGCTTTCATACTTCTATTAGCTGTAAGTTTAACTGAAGTAAATAGCTTGGCAAACATTTTTTCTGTACAGTCAACTCTGTTTGGTTGTCATTCCAGAGGAACAAGTTATGACCATATACCCACTCAATATACAGAAGGCAGCCATGTAAACTCTCATATGCCATCATTTACTAACTTAAGAGAGAGAGACTAATTTCAAATGGCACATGATATCAAAGGCATGATACTTATTTTCTCTTTAGCAAGTTTGTCCCTTTTCAATATCATTTACTGTGTTTGTTTACCTATACCGTGTGGGAAGTAGACCTAGAGACCACGAGAAATACTTTATTTTTAATGGATTTTATCCATAAACAAACCAAACAGCTCAGTTATGATGCTACTCTATAGCTCATCATGGCCAGGTTTACTTTCTATTGGCTCAATGATAGTGCTGTGAAATACAAAACAATAGAATCTTCCTGGTATGAACCCATCAAATGGCTGCTGACTTTGTATCTCCTTCTTTGCTGACTCAATACAATAGCCATAAATATGTAACTAACTGAAACAGTTTGGTCACGGTGGAGTGTGCAGCTGGAAGTAACAGCTGGAAACAGTATGCTGTATGGGGATCGTTGATGGTGGAAGATCGTAGAGATTCTGAAATCTATGGATCTGGGAATATTGACATTCTTGAGCTAACAATTGTTACATAGATTACAGAACTGGACCACTTTTGCATCATATTTATTCACGATACCTTCATCAGTGTCATCTTTACCCGATCCAGTCTTTGTTACTTATACAAGCAAATCTCGCATATTTCTGGATGAAGATGTCTGCCAGAAGGTTTGCTATTAATTTTGTTTTGCTCACCTGAAAACAGGTTCTCCTAACAATTATTAAATCTTCCTGCAATAAAATCTATATTTCTGTTTATATAATGGCTAAATCATAATCAGCCCTGAAATTGAATTGATTCATTGTTAATAATATATCAACTTTTAATCACAGTTATGTCAAATTTACATTATGGTTACTAACACCGGTTTGTGTAGTTTGTTTGTCTAATTGGGGTTTGGTGCTTCCTAAATTCCTTGTATTCTTGCTTACATATTATATGATTCATTGGTTGATTGCTGAAAAAGCAGCATACAGTTTAATTTGATGTGCTTTTAATCTAATATTGAATGTCACATTCTGACAACATGATTCTCTGTCACTATGCATGTATTCAGTTATGAGAATGCAACTGAAATAGTCACACTCTGACTAGAATTAATCATATTTAAAAAATTTATAATTGTAATTCTAATAAAAGTATCCTATCACAAATAATTTTAATTACAATAATCTAGTGTTTTACAATTGATATCCATTTAGTATTTTTTGGAAATATTATATGATGTGCACAATTGTGTTCATTTACTGATTATTACGTATGGGTGGTGGAAGTTTCTCTTTCACATTTTGTTCAAGTGATTTTTAATATTTTCACCCTAGTATTGATGTAACGTAATGTTAAATCATCAGAATACATTCCTTCAAATCTTCCCCGCCAATAATTACGATGTGTTTATTGTCTTCCAACTCGCTATCATCATTCTCCAGACTTTTGCCAGCTGATGAAACACAGTAAGGAAACAATATCGTTCAATCTGTGGCAGCACTGTTTCACATCATTTTTGGAAGAACAAAATATTGTTGTCGTTTCTTGATATTTCTCAATTATATTTCAGCTTGTAGAATTGTTTGCTCAGTTCTTTGGTATTTTAGTCAGTACTGCACGGCTAGTTTCTCTAAACATGCACATAACATAAATCCACCTAACTATGATTGACTTATTGTCGTTACTACCTTATACAATGCACATATATTATTGTTCCCCGTGTATCCATTCTAGTCACCAACTGTACAGTGTATCCAAGATATTTATATGTTTATTATTTACCATGTTTCTTCAATAGCTTTGCTCTTCAATTTCAGGAATGTTTCTACAAACGTGTAACTGCTTTAAATTTGAATTTCTTTTTCAATATTTTGAAGTTACATTTGTATACTGCATTTATGTTTAAAAACTATTTGCTTAAATTCCAAACTTTTTCATGTATTAATTGGTGTCCTTTCTTAAGAAAATTTAGGTTAGCTGTGCATCATGGTTTAAAATTTAATTATTTTTAAGTAATATTAATTAATTTAAATGAATCGAGAGCAGAATTCCTAAAAGTTCATTGTCAGACTAATGTACAAGGCAGAATAATTATGTTTCATATTGTAAATAAAAACAAGATGAATTATTACTTGTAAATATCTGACTGGTAAATATCAGTTGCATCCATAAATGTTTGTCATCATTGATATCTAAAGTACCTGTGTGATTGTAGGATAATTTGTTTGTTTATGTAGGTCACCTGAGTCATCTCCGCATAAACACAACGGTGACGTCAATCTGGAAACGAGTAGACTGACTGCCACAGAAGCTAATGAACAGGAAGTGTGATAGAATGTGATTGTCTTCATCGGTAAATCGAACAATTCTTTCATCTTAGTAAAACAAAAATTATAATTACCATACACCGTAAGTGTAGTACGTGCAATTACTTTAGAGGCTACGTGTGATTAACTTCATTTTTATGGGTGTACTAAACATACCCTCCTCCTTTAAAGTATACAGATGTGAATGTTGTTAATGATGATCAAATGCTTCAGAGTTGCTGTTTTGTTTTGTCTCCATCTGTTGAATACTGTTAGATGTTCTTTACCTGTCCCATAGTGTGAGTTCACTAATAAAGGGCACTTCTTTCTTTAATAATTTTTCCAACATTTAAAAAAGTGCGTGTTTGTATCATTTCCCCCACCATCCCCTGTGTACAGTTCGTATATTTGTGTAAATGATGGATATTTATATTTATTCCTGTCTGCAGTTACCGATGTTGCATAAATATGGTAAACATCACATTCTTAGGAAAGTGACACCTGTAACATGTGTGTTTCATTATGGTTGTATAAGTCAGATATAAAGATTAAATTATTTGTATTTAACTTGTACAAATTAAAGATAAAGTGTTTTGCTGCTGAAAATCATCATGCCACTTTAGATTTGCCTCTGAAATCATTAATTAGATGTCAAATTGCACACTCGCCATATTTCATAAATAGAAGTACCGCAGCAAATGAGTTTGTAAGCAATTTATGTAAACATAAAGATAGCATTGACCAGAAAGACAGCTACTTGACTTGTGGATAGTGAAAACAAAAATATGACTATACGATGTTGATGCACATAATTCAGATACGTTAGTGTGCTGCACCCAGGGTTAAAAATTAATGTTCACAACAGTTGTAAATGCTGTTAAGTTCCAGCCAGTGATGATCTGAAGAATCACTGACAAAAATCTGTTCTCGGGGTTAAAACTAATGTTGGAACTCATGCTTTTTCAGTTGCTGTCCGTACTTTTTGAAACTCACTCCCAGAATGTGTTTAGTCATGAAATAGCATAGTTTCTTTCCGTCACTATCTGAAAACTGACCTTTTCAGACTTGCTTAGCCCTCCTACGTTTTCATTGCATTCGATGATTTTTTGACGAATTTTGCATCATACCTTGACTATGAGATGACCCAACCACTGTACTAGGTGTGCCCCCTGAGTTCAAGTTCTTTTCGCGGATATTGGCGCTATAGAAGTTTGTAATTATTATTATTTTAAAAGTTTAGTTTTGGTACCAACCATATGAGAGATGCCAAGTGCTAGTGGAAATTCTAGTTGATCAAACCATCACAATATGTACAACTTTGCATATTAGAAACTAAATAATATATTTTTGAGAGTATAAATATTAAAATTTACCACCGCTTATGTCAATCCTTCACCACAGTACCATCTGATTGGATGATATTTGAAAACATGCAAACAGTCATAGCCCATGCTGAATCCCATCAAATACTAGCTTAAGTGTGGGCTAATAATACGTAAAGTGGCTTTATGTAAAATATAACGTGGAATATTACAGGCAGAGGATGGGGGACGTATTTTGAAAATAATTTCAGCCAATGGATGACGATGTACAGATATTATAGTATCCGATTTGTAAAATCTTTATGTGAAAAAAAATCAGTATAAACAGTATAATAACGCAATATGACAAGCATATAAATGTGGCTGCAAACACATGTTAGGCTAGATGGGGGGGGGGGCGTGAAAGATGAAACACTCTTCAGACATCGTTAGGCTGAGTTTGAACCTGGGTTCTGACAATTTTAGCACTTGTGCGCTGATTATATTCATTTTTGTTTTATAAAGATCTGCATAGTTCAGAAGATCAGCTTTTCTGCATGTTGCATTATAATACAAAGGAGCTTTACTGTGCCCAGCAATCAAGAGCTGAGAGGAGGCAGTCTTGAAACTGGTTCTTTTATCTCGACTGATAGCATAGATCTATCATATGGGTTTGGCAGCATGTATAGTACTTGAAAGTACAGCTCATATCTGGTGTTTCTGTAGTACAAGTGTTATTGCGCGAAGCCTAGGATAGTAGTTTTGCTGAATACAGCATTATGTTATGGCCTTGTGGCTCTAATTCAGCTGACACATCTCTGAAAAATGTATTGGGCTCACCTTTCAATCTTGAACAAAAACTAGTCTTAATGACATCTTTAGAGGGGGGGGGGGGGCAGGTGAATAAATAACACCCACCGGTACTTGTTTCTCTAACACATGATTTCTTCACCTTAAATGGATTTTTTTAAATTTCAATATTCCTTTATATTTAACCATTTTGCTTTCTAATGTTTGGTTTATTTTTAATCAGGCTTATCTGTTATCTGTTTCAGGTTAAATTTCTACTCGATCTGATTAGATTCCAGCCACGATCTGTTCACAGTAGACCACGAGATAGCATCAATTCTGATAAGGAAGGCAGAATATTGTCAAGATTGTTGACTCACATTAAGCCATTTTTTAAGAATGAATTATGATCAAAATAATTATTAATTTCATTATTTAACTGATGTAGTTATATAATTTTAACCGCATGATGGAAAACAATTACAATTGTTTTCTTTGATGCTGTGAAAATTATAATTAATAATCATTTGTAAAATCTAGGTGTAAGCTAATTTCCTGTGTTAAGAATCACTTGCAGTTCGTTATGAGTATTTTTTAATATTTTCAACTTTCTCTATATTTATAAGCCAGCAGTAATGATATGCTTATGTTCAGTATACATTGTGTGAAGTGTGACATCTTATTCTGACAGAATTATAACATATGATGAAATTCGCACTGGAGAGTTCTACGCATTTACATGTTCTGTTGCTTTTTAATATATATATATATATATATATATATATATATATATGTTTTTACTTTTGTGTATTTTTCATTCCACCTGAACACATTTCTGCTCTTAGCATTATGGGTGTTTATTAGTAGTATGTGATGAGGCACCGGCTCAGGCCTGCTTGATGTGAACAGTGCATCATAGGTTTACCAGAAAGGCAACTTTCTAATATCAGGACTTGTGTCTTATTGCCATTAGTGTGTGTGTGTGTGTTAGCAATGTGGGATAGGGGAATGACACAGAAAATTACAAATTGTGAATACAAACTCAAGATGATTCATCAGGACATTCATCAGAGTATTAACTTTTCATGCTGTAATGTGAGTACTGCCCCACCATATATATATATATATATATATATAATTTCAATGACTTGGTGTAGTAAATCTTGTATATTCTAAAAGCTATACATACATTTATAAACCTAATGATCCATTCCTTCACCCATGCATCCATAAATATGTATGTGACTATTACGTGTTGGGTACTCATATTACATGTTGGGTACTCATATTACGTGTTGGGTATTCATATTACATGTTGGGTACTCATATTATGTGTTGGGTACTCATTAACCAGTTGGCCTGAAATAAGCAGCTATTAATAGTCAACTTGCCAGGAAGTTACATTTAGCTGCAATTATAAATTGCAGATAACAGTAATTTAACACCGCAAGTTGCAACTGCCGTAGCATAAATTTCTGGTGATTCAATAAAACCCCTAAATTTACCCAAACCTCCACAAATCAGATACTAAATTCGTCTTTTGTCAGTCTCTGTCCTCTTTGATAATAATTACATTCGGTCGGAAGTAGCGTCTAACTTTTATATATCTAGTAACCACCAATTAATTTAGAATCATCTATCAGCTGCAGGTCGCATACCCTCACACGAAACAAGTCATCATTGTGTACTCCACTGGCAGATGTAATACCAATCAGTTATTGAGGTTTTTCTTCCAGTAACGTGATTTCTCCCCCATGTGTATGTTGTCGACCTCTTATATATATATCCAGCATTTACTGATGTTCGTACATAAAATGGTGCTTTTTTGTCACTCTTTAGTCGCTCGAACCAAGTATTTATGTTTGCATTTCTGAGGTTGTTTTCAGTGATTCAACCGTCTGTCGGAATATAATCTACTATCATCGTCATCATTTGTGTTCCGAATGTAATTTAATCTGTGTTATGGCTCAATGCTAAACAAATGAACTCCACAAGCAAACAGGGCTCTCCCATGGCACAGTGGTTTATGAGAGCGTTGCGCTGCAAACGTTCAGGTCGGGGCTCAAATTGGTCACACCTCGACCGTATGTCCCAGGCGCTACTAACACCGAGGCTGAACGATGCTCTCGGTCCATAAACGGTCGCGTTAGAAACACAAAACCTGATATACTGGATGTTTTTATTCTCTCTTGCCAGATATTACTAAACATCCTACTGGGATAGTATTGGCATTCAGTGCATATTAATTATGGGCTTTTTTTAATATGATAAAATCAAATTATAAATAATTGGTTCTGGACTACGTATGCAATTCGTCGATTTTTTAAAATGATTCCTGTCGCATTATTACTGTTATCACGCGATGTCCATACTTATTAATATATTTATATCATGGTTTCGTGTTAATGTAGGTTTTATACAGTTTTTTTCTAGATGTCATATTCGTGTTTATCTCGTCATACTGCTGTCGTACATGTGCAATAATGATGACCCGTTTGTTGTGCGTTTGTTTTGTAGTGATAGATGTTTCTGTTTTGTACGACGTCGTGTTGAGCATTTATGTGGGCAATGTGAGGGGGGTGTGGTGGAGTCTACTTCGCGATTCATCCAGTATCCTGTTTTGCTCCCTCTCTCTGTCTCCACTAATCAGCACCTTCAGTCCTCAACCTATCTATGCGATAGACTGTTAACCATTCCTATATATATATATATATATATATATATATAATGCTATAATCTTTACATACGCATTAACATGACGGGCTGCTGATTGGCTGGGGGTGTTTTCGCATCCGATCTCTCTCTCTCTCTCTATTTCTTTGGTTGCTGTTGAGGCCTTGATCTCCTTTCTCATCTCCAATACGTCAGTCATCATTAACCATTTTGTCATCCCTGTATCATCATTACGGTTCATCGATTATGGGAGTCGAGCTGTTGTAGAATCGTGGCTTCGTCTTTCTCTGACAATCCTGTTAAAGCACCTTCATATGCCAGCTATTCCTCTTAGGCTGTTATAGGTGTTTCGAAGGTGCAGTAGTTAGAGCGGTGCACTGCAAACCTCTAGCTTGTGGCTTCTATTCCGACTCATGTCTGTGTTTGTAGGATTTGTTTTCCACACATGGAAGTCTCTCGGCAATAGGTCACATGTTTGACCAGCTGTGGCTTCAACTCAGATTTGTGACACTACTATTAAATTTACTATACGTACTGGTAAGGATGTACAATACATTTGACCTAATTTCTAGTTTTCTTGACCACTGATTGGTGGATTTTTTCTGGCCATTTATTTATCAGATACAGTCAGATAACTTCAAAGGATTCATCTGGGCCAGGACTGAAATCTGAGCGGTACCATGCAAATTATCTCTTCAAAAGTTCAAGTGGATTTATGGTCTTGTGAGTCAAGTAAAACTAATTAGGGTGTTGGCAATTTGAATTCCAATTTGAAAATCAAATGATTTCAACCCCCTCCCCAATGTTGCACAGAAAATGAGTTTTAACCAAATAAATTCTGATATAACAAAATGCTATATATGATGACTGTAGTAAATGTGTCAAGTAATTGTATTTATACTGTAATAGGAATCTGATTTAATATCGAGTAGCAACTGTTTGTTTTAAAACCGTTCTTTGTATGATCTTTGCCCAACGCTATATTATTAAAATTTATTTCTTCTGTTCATTAGCACAGACATTAAATAATTCTAGTCATAAAACAGGTTGGCTGTGTGTGATATAAAGGATTTTTTGCCCGAGATAATTAAAATTGCATGGAAAGCAGCATTATCCCAAAAGAATTGGCATTAATTGTAGTCCAGGTTTTTATAATTAATTGCTATACTTGGTTTATTTTAATTTCAACATAGCTAGACAGTTGGCAATATGCCAAAATTAACTCCTAGCTATCAAGTATGCAGGTGTGAGTTTTAATAAAAAAATACACAACATTGCAATTACGCTACACTAATCCCCCAATTTACATTCTCGTGTAATTATATTATTAGCACTGTCTTGCATTTACTATTATATATGTATACATATGTAAATTGGAAATAAATTAATTTGTCATTAGCTAAATTATAACTGAGCAGTAATTTCAGTTGTTTTGAATCTCGCAATAATCCCTGATCTATTATTCATATGTGACAATACTATGGCAATTAGGAAATCATCACGATAATGACTAGTGTCACGACTGTTTTAAACTAGTGTCACTGTGTGTTAATGTGGGATGATGTTGTGACTAGTGTTCATTCATGACAGTGTTACGACTAGTGTCAAATCATGACAATATTTTTTATTCTTGGTTATTGATGGTGTAATGTTATCATTCTTGGTACCTCATGGCATATGTTATTATTCAAGTCATTTTATGACAAGTGTTATGAAATATTTGTAGACGTTGTTGTTTGTTTTTTTGAGAGTTGGGGGGGGGGAGATATCTGTGTTTGTAATTTTAATTATGTAAATACACATATGCTTAGATATTCTGGCAGCATTTATGTGTTTCTTGAAATAAACGTTAAACATCACAAGATTTTGTGTGTATCTGTGTGTGTATATATATATATATATATATATATATATATACTAGGTATATGTGTGTGTGTGTGTGTGTGTGTGATATACTTACAGTGATTATTTAATAGGTACATCAGTTCATTCAGCTGTAGATCAGTAACCATCTTGGTCCATTCAGCTGTAGATCAGTACCCATCATGGTCCATTCAGCTGTAGATCAGTAACCATCTTGTTCCATTCAGCTGTCAATCAATAACCATCTCAGTCCACTCAGCGGTAGAGAGATCAAGTGTAGATCAATATCCATCTCAATCCACTCAAGGTGTAGATCAACAGCCATCTCTGTACATTCAGCGGTAGATGAATATCCATCTCCGTCCACTGAACTGTAGATCAACATCCTTCTCAGTCCATTAAATTGTAGATCAACATCCTTCACAGTCCATTAACCTGTAGATCAATATACGTCCCAGTCTACTCAGCAGTAGATTAATATCCATTGGTGGATTATTATTACAGCGACAACATGTATAAACACTCATTAACTATTACCGTTGCTTAAAACGGTATAAATATGTGTGTGTGTTCGTTAACATAATATATATATATAATAGACCTTTGTACAAGTATTTATACTTTTTATGTTTATTGCAATTTACCTGAATATGGAGGCAGAAATATTAATCTTTCTATTAACGATACACATATTTGTTCTAACTGGTAATGCGGAGATCTGATTTATACTCCGATATTTGAATGTTGGAATGTTAAATGCCAGGCCCAATTGATGTTTCATCCAAAAGACATCGTCTGCTGGAAGAGAAGTGCATGTCTGCACGGTCATGTGACTAGCATAATATGATATATATATATATATATATATATATATTGGGGCACCTCTGTGGTCTAATTGGTAGCACGTTGGACCACAAATCACCACCACCTGAGTTCAAATCTCGGCGTGGGCATATCTGAAGATGTTTCATCTTTGACTTCGCTTCATTACCTTTGGAGGTCACTCGGTCCAATTAGCCTACCATGTGTGCAAAAGTGGCCGTAAAACATCAAACATATCATGCATATACTCATAATTACACACATTTACCTACATGCCATTTTTAGCTTAACCAGATGCATGGCAGTGAAAATCTCCAAACGACAATCTCCTATAGCGTATTTTGATAATAATAATAATAATTACAAAACTTTTATAGCGCCAATATCCTCGAAAAGAATCGAGCTCAGTGGCGCATTTAGTACAGGGGTTGGACAAATTCATAGCCCGGGTACAATGCAAAGTTCATCAACAAATTATCAGATAGAAAGGAAACTTAGGAAGGTTAAGCTAGTCTGAAAAAGTGAGTTTTCAAATGGTGACGGAAGAAAATTATGCTATTTGATGACGTAACATTTTCAGAGAGTGAATCTCAAAAAGTTAGGGACATCAACTGAAAAAAGCACGAGTCCCAGCATGACTTTTAACCCTGGGAACAGACAGCACGTGAAAACCAGATGAATGGAACTCCGTGGGTGCTTTGGTGCTAGAGAAATAATGGAAAACAGATACGAAGATTCTCCGGAAGAAAGAGTTTGATATGCAATGGCACAGAGTTTGAAAATGATGGGAGATTGAACAGAAAGTCAATGAAGAGATTTCAGGAGTTGGACAGAATGTGAAAACCGAGGAGACTGTGTGATAACCCTAGCTAAGCAGTTCTGAACACACTGAAGTTTTAGAAGATCCTTAGATGCGATGTTACAAAGAAGACAGTTGCAGTAATAAAGCCTACTAGTAATGAGTGATATAGCCATGGTTTAGGCAACTGAGAGATATAGCGCCAAATACGGTGAAGGTTGCAAATATGGTGGAAGCAGCACAGACATGCCAGAGAAATATGTTTTCTGAAATTAAAATCACTATCAAATATGTAGCTCAAAGATTACGTACATTGTCTGATGGTGTGATGCTATGATTAGGGATGCGCGTAGGAAAGAAACGAGTAAATTTGCTGCATTGTCTGGATCTACTACTACTACTAATGAAATCTGTATTGTTCGCATTTAGCCTAAGTATATTGTTTTTCATCCAGCCAGCGATATCACTGAGACAGTCACCTAGCTGTGTAAGAGAATGATATGTCTGTTGTAGACAAAGATATGTATATTTGGGTGTCCTCTGCAAATAATGAAAGTCTAACTTGCGGCTGTGAATAAGAGAGTTTATAGTGGTGTGATATATAGATTAAACAGTAGTGGGCCAAGAACAGAGCATTGGGGAGCACCACAAACAAAGCTGCTGCCTTTGAAAAAAAAATTAATGAAAAACAGTTTCTTATTTTTATTGATTGAAACTTAATTATTAAGAATGAGCAGATCCAATTAAGTGAGTCCTGTGCCCGATATGCCATACCAATCAGAGATCGATCGAGGCGATCAAGAAGAATAGAATAATCAATGGTGTCAAACGCTGCAGATAAATCTAATAGTGTTAGTGCTGTGACCTTTCCTGTGTCCATGTTTAGTGCTATGTCGTTATGAACTTTTAGTAGAGCGGTTTCTGTTGAGTGAAATTGTTTGTAAGCAGACTGAAAAACATTAGACAAGTGATTACCGTTTAAGTGAAATTTCAAATGACTGGATACGACTTTTTCTAATACTTTAGATATGAAAGATAGATTATAAATATGTCTATAGCTGTTTAGCTCATTGGCTGGTAAAGATGGTTTCTTAAGAAGAGGGTTTACATGGGGATGGAGCTTAGTGATCAATTTATTATTTTAGTAAGTGGAATAATAAGTGTGTGAAGACAAGGTTTTAGCGGAAATGTAGGGATAGGGACAATTAATTAAGTTCACAGGACTTACTGGGAGATGATAAAATCAGTTCAGCTACTTCAATAAGTGATCGAGACTGGTTTAAACACTGTCCAAGGGGTGATGCACAATTGGTGTTTTATGGCCACTTTTGTGCACTTGGTAGGCTAAATGGGCCGAGCAACTTCCAAAGGTAATGAAGCGAGCTCAAAGATGAAACACCTTTCAGAAATATGGGGAAAATGGCATGAATTTAGGTGACCTCATCCTTGAAACGTTTGGAAAAGGAATTGCAGAGTCAATTAGTCGAATCAGAGAAACAGAAGCCAATGGTTTGGTTTGGTTTTGTTGTTCGGGGAGAATCCCCAGGCTGTCGCTTAATCAGCACAGCCTCTATGTTGGAGTGGTTGAGAAATCTCCTCCCCCACCACTCAGAGGGGAGCAGTACGGAAAGATGGAGCCGAAATACCCTGAGGGTGGTCACTGCCAGAGTGTTTTACGTCCTCAGGGTTTTTTTAACGTCCCCCTTTATTTTAAATAATTCAGTGGAGACAGCAGCGCCATTTAACGTGGTCAGCCACCCACGATGTAGTGAGCCGAGAAATTAATCCCTGGAAAAGTTTCGGCCTCTTACGGGGTTCGAACCTGCGACCGTAGGCACCAAGTGCCGGGTGCTTAACCGCTAGGCCACCGGAGCTCACTAATTTTTACGTTTGTCAAGTAAGTTTTAATTGTAGTGTGGTATTGTTCACTTTATTGTGATAAGTCAGCTTTAGGAATTAGGGTTGGTGATAAGTTCAGATTTTACTATGTCATCATTAAATCCAAGAATGTCAATTAAATGCTGCGAGTATACCGATAAAGAATATTAGACTTAATTAGAGTCAACTGGATTATGCTCTAACTATTTTAAACGTTTCCGACATAACCAGTGAATATTTAGATATGTATTTTTAATTTTAAACAGTAACTAGACTAGTCTAGATCTATTTATTTACAGTATTCTTTCAAATATGATGTCGATCATGAACATATCTAGACTATGGCATGGGAAAAGAATGACAGACGATCGATCATATGTTAGTTGGTATTGACGAACTGAGTTCGACTTTAAATAATTCACACCTTTATGATAAGTTTATCAATTGCTACTGTTCACACCTGGCGATAACTCACCCTTTATCACTCGGCGCGGGCGGCAGTGACAGCTGGCGGAAGTAACGGTAGCCCTCGTATCAGACGAGCGAAGTAATGATCGCCAGGAAGCGGGAATTTACGGGCGAAAATTTACAGGCGAAACTTCCGCTCTGGCTGAATGCAGGCGAAATTTACAGGTTCGTAGTCTATTTTCTAGTCATACAGCTATAAATAAGATATATTTAAATATCAGTAAGTTGTAAACTTAAACAGAATACAATAGTAAGGAAATCTTTATTTATACACACCAGTATCTAGAGCTCTAGTCTACCAGTAACTTACTGTCAGTGTGATATTTATTGATGATAATGATTAAATTGATACAAGGAAACTATTGACACTTTAATATTGACTGTGTTTGATATTTGACAAATGACTATATGATTAATATAAATAATAATAATGAATTTAAGTGAATGTACTATGACTAAGTCTAAGAGTACTGCACATTAGTGCATATATATGATATATTTAATATTAGTCTTAAAATCTTAGAACCTTCAAGTGGTAGATCTACTGGGATAGTTAGTTAGAGTTCTCCCTACTAAAGTATGTCCCACAGCTGGGATTCCAAGCTCCGGCCTCCCGCATAGCATGACCATGAGTAAGAAAGTCCTACATAGGACATAGAGGAGGTTGCGATGTCTTAACCAGGCATGGGGTCAATTAAATTCCGGAATTGGAATTGATTATTTAAGAAAAAATGGAATTGAGAAAATTGGAATTGGAGTTTCCTACAAAAAAATTAAATCCAGAAATTAATTTACCATTTTTACAATGTTAACACTTGCATGTGGTGTTACCAATATATACTGGAACCAAAATGATCCAGATTGATTTGTTTTTGGAGAGAATCCCCAAACTGTCACTTATTTGGTCTCTATGTTGGAGTGGTTGAGAAATCACCTCCCCCACCACTCACAGGGGAGCAGTACGGAAAGATGGAGCCGAAAGTGCCATTTAACGTGGTCAGCCACCCACGATGTAGTGAGCCGAGAAATTAATCCCTGGAAAAGTTTCGACCTCTTGCAGGGTTCGAACCTGTGACCGTGCCAGGTGCTTAACCGCTAGGCCACCAGAGCTCACTGGAACTTTGGTTCCTTATATATATATATATATATATATATATATATATATCAGATATACACACTGACTGTGGCACCCGACCTGAGCATTTAACCAATTAAATGGTCTGGATACAGTGGGCTCTGCCCACAACACTGTGACACCACCACATAGCGTACCTGTAATGTATACAGATATATTTCTATTTAGGAATTAACTAATTTTATCATCTCACCAGGAATGCCAATCTCCAGCAAAAACATGCTCCTCCTCCTAAAACCGTGACTACTATAGCCTGTCCCCAGACCTAACTGTTTTAATAACCAATTGAGATCTTTTGTAAACTTACCATATGTAGTGGTTTAATATCCAGCAGGGTTGTGTGAAAGTAAATACAGGATCTGACCCCTGCTGTGCAGATCTAAATGACCCCTGCTAGGCAGATCTAAGCAAAAGCATGTATTTCAAGGCTCCTACTGGACAGTGGAATATAAACACATCTTTGATGATAACAAAATACACTCTTACATGGGGATTCACCTAAGACTATGAACCACCACTTGATATAATCAAATATCTCTTTAGCTAAAAGCACCTTGGGTTTAGGCTTTTGCAATTTTTTACCACATTAACACTTACATGTATATACTGGAAGTTGAACCAAATTGATCCAGAACTTGGATTCCTTATATATATATATATATATATATATATATCAGATATACACACTGACTGTGACACCCCACGTGAACATTTAACCAATTAAAATGGTCTGACGCCACCACATAGCATACCTGTAATCTATATAGAGATATTGCTATTTAGTAATTTACCCCTGTTCAATGTTTAGAATGGGGGGGGGATTCATCCACAAATTAATTTACCATTTAAATTTTTAATTCATAAATATTTCTTCCACGACAATCCTACGTAGAATATAAACTACTCAGAGTAGGTATTCCAAGTAGGTACTTGGAGTACCTACTTACGGTAAAAACTATTAGGCCAAAAACTAACTTGGAATTGATAAATTTGGAATTGAATTGAAATTGATAAATTTGATGTGGAATTGGAATTGACCAAATGTAATTCATTGGAATTGACAAAATGGAATTGACCCTATGTCTGGTCTTAACACAGTTATACACATCCACTGTCATGGTTCCCACACGTCCTGGAAAATAACAAATTAATTTTCCAGGTCCTGAAAATCAAGAAATGTCCTAGAAAAATATTCCCAGTGAAAAAATCCAGTTAGAACCAAAAAAAAAAAAACAGTTTAAAAAAAAATAAAAAAAAACATTTTCCCTTTTGGGGGAAAAAAAAAATGGGTTCTTTAAAAAATTTAAAAATTATTACCTTTAGAAATATTTGTTTTATATCCCTTTTTTTTTGTCCTGGAAAATGGTAATTTTGTCCTGGAAAATAATATTTCCTTTGCTGTAAAACTAAAACATGAACCAACTAAAGTGAACAAAACAATGGTTATCTTGATTCTGTTGAGCTGCTTATTTTGTTTAAATATCGGTCTTTTATTGAATGTGTTGTATAATGTCAAATCAAGATATAGATTCCCTAACAGCATTAACACAAATTGCAAGATCTTATCAAGACATTCGAATGTTTTTCATGCAAAACACTAATTTTCAGGATATATTTCTGAACAACGAAATAAATTCACTTTTGATAGTAATTTAAAAAATACTATTTATTCATTGTGGGTGGGCAGGTGTTTGCGTGTACAGTACTGTCAACAGTCATTTAAGACCCAATCTTTATTTCAGTCACAAGCAGATAACTCTGTAAAGAAAGATGTCATCCGATAGTGAAAGTAAGAAGATGAATGATGTTTTGGTAAGAAAATTGAATGGTTAATTCACATTTCTAATGAAGACCATTAAAATAAAGCTGCACGAGTGAAATACAGGAATGAAATTTTTCATATATAATTTCAATGAAATATCAAAGGTAATTCGTGTAAACAATATATGTGTAATTATTTATTAGATTGCACTATCACAGAAAGCAATCAAAGCTCACAAATCATATGTATAAAAGATCATAGTACATAAACTAATGATTTGCCTCAAAGGTATAGATTGATATTGCTTAAAATAAACAGAAATTCTAAAATGTTCATGATTATTATATGAAGAAATATTCATCTGTAGTAATTTTGTTTATTATTTGGTTCTGACAGAGTTTAAAGATATTAAGTGCAAATAATCGCTTGTTCAGAGAGAGAGAGAAAACTCAGCTATATTACAATTATTTAAATTACTAAAGATTGGTACACTTAGGTTAAGATAAAATTTCAATTAGAAATATAAGAAAGGTTGAAGCGTGGCATCAGTTTAGAATTTACTTCATATATAAACCTACCACATATACTCGCTTATAAGTCGATCTGGCAGATACATTTTTGACCCTGTAATTCTTTCCTCGGGCATATGCTCACCATATAAGTCGAAGTTAAGTATTGGGTTAAATTTCCTCAAAATCTGAAAAAGTTGAGCTAGTCGTTTCAAACTCATGGTGTCAGCAAGTGCTTGGTAAATGTATCAGTATCAATTTCTTCACCAGCAGGGACACACACACACACGGATTTCGCTTTGATGTTATATTTAACTAATAAACAAACTTGTCACATCAAACACACCCGATTGTAACTTCAACTGGCAAGCGTTATTAATTAATTGTTTCATGGCAAGTGGCTAGCAATGTTTGCAATGTGAACAGTGATTTCTATATTATCACTAATCATCTGGAGGTACCAGTAGTAAACAGCGCGTCACTATCAAGTATTATTACGTAAAGACTGTAAAGACCGGCATGTTTGTGAGATCCAAATAACAGTTTGGTGAAAATTAATCGTAATTTATTGAATAAGACTCTAGTAGTCAGAGATGTGGTGATTTTGTTCCAACTGCATGTGGCTCACATGCCTGATTGTAAGTTCAATTGGCAAGTGTTATTAATTCGTTGCTTCACAGTACATCTGGAGGTACTGGTAGGTAAGAGCGCGTGACTATCAAGTATTATTACATAAAACCCGGCATGTTTGTGAGATCCAAATAACAGTTTGGTGAAAATTAATTGTTATTTATTGAATAATAATGAATTAGTAGGCAGCAATGTGATGATTTTATTCCGACTCTGGCTCTTACTGGGTTGAATCCTATAGTGTTGCATGTCAAGGATGGCCGAAAACATCTTTCCTTCAGTTGGTAGGAAAACTTATGCGCGTAACAGTCGAGTTGCTTCTGAGAACTCCCTTTTCCCTACCAAAAAATCGTCTTAAATGCCAGTATATAGTATAAAAGCGAGTATATACACGGTATGTATCAGAATATTAGATGCAGTTATGAAAGCTGAAAATATTTCATATCTGGTATATTCACAATCATTAGCAATGGCAAGAACAAATTCTGTGCGTTATCAGTATAATTTTCATATTCTGTTGGCGCAGTGTTTGGGTGACTAGGCTGCAAATCTCCTGCCTGTGAGTTTCAATCTGACTCATGCCTGAATTTGTGGGATTTATTTCTTATTGCCACTCAGCAGGCATGGGGTCAATTCCACTTCCAAATTCCATTCAGTCAATTCCGATTCCACATCAAATTGATCAATTCCATTTATTACCTTTCATGTATACTCACGTATTAGTCTACCTTGCAGATAAGTCAAGGTCAATTTTTGACCCTATAATTCAGGGTTGGCCAAAAAGTCAACTAGTAAGAGTATTATGGGGCCGCTGGCTTTTACTGGTTTTAACCCGCTTTTACTGGCTGATTGATTGCTGATATGTTTTGACTGGATTATTGAGCCGCAGATATATACTTATGGTGTATACCTGTGGCTCACCATTTACATGTAGTGATAATGGCTTCACTTAATACTCCATCTCTAGCTGTTTTTGTTTTTTAATTGCACTGTTGCCAATTACATATAGGTGCCATGTGATAGTCATACTTGTGGTGTATATCTGTGGCTGACCATTTACATGCACTCATGCAGTAACCGTGGTTTTGCTTAATCTTCCATCTCTGGTTGTTTTTGATGTTTCTAATTGCACTGTGGCAAGATATCTGCTAATCTTTCACATGAAATTATAGTTACACATGGACACACATGGTTAGCATCATGGATTGGAATCATAAAATGTAATACATTCTAAAATCAGTTATAAAGTGCTATATTTGACTGCAGCATGGGGAAACCAAAAGATGGAACTTTTATGGCGTTGATGATGGCAAGACTACTGCTAAATGCAAGGAGTGTCAAAGTGATATTAGTAACAGAGTTCTACGACTGAAATGTCACAGAGAGAAATGTCTAGTCTGTCGCAACCAGTCATGAATTGAATGAATCCACACCAAAATGGCCAGAACTCCAGCAACCTGGTGTGATAAAATGTGGCATGTCAATTGATTCCAAGATAAAAGCTCAGCTAGATGAACTAGTTTCACATGCATTCTATGTCTGCAATATTCCATTCAATGTTATCTCGCACCCTGAGATGCAGAAAACTTTCACACAATCATTCTTGTCATCCGCAAAAAAACTGGCCCAGCCATAGTCCAGAATCTCATGTGTAGCAGGAGAATTGTCATAATAATCAGCATAGCTGTCGTTGTCCACAACACCTTTTTTCTGTCGTTTCCTACGGGAATACGCTCCCACCTGGTTTTAACACACTGATGACCACAGGAATTGATGGTCTCTTTAAATTACTAGCAGCTGTTATTGGTTTATCGCCCTCTCCCATCCTATCATTCTATAATTAGCACATTTCACCCTTAAGCAGCTTGTTCAGGCATACCAGCTGCAGTAATGACGTACACCCTCCGGGTATGACAGCCTGTGTGGTTTTCCAAACCATTTCTAATCGCTTTGATGTTATAACTAATAAACAAACATGCCTGATTGTAACTTCAGTTGGCAAGCATTATTAATTAATTGTTTCACACAAACTGGCAAGCAAAGTGTGCAATGTGAGCAATGCTTATTATTGTGTAGCTAATCATTGGGAGGTACTGGTGGGTAACAGTGCATGACTATCAAGTATTGTTACATAAAGCCTGTTATATGTTTGGGAAATCCAAATAACAGTTTGATGAAAATTAATCGTTGTTTATTGAATAATAATATTTTTGTAGGCAGCGATGTAGTGATTTTATTCTGACTCTGGCTCTTATTGTGTTGAATCCTATAGTGTGTGTCAAGGATGGCCCAAAACATCGTTCCTTCAGCTGGTAGGAAATATGACACTTGTATAAGTTGAGGTGCTTCCGAGAACTCCCTTTTCCCTTCCCCCAAAATCGACTTAATCACGAGTATATACTAATACTTTTTACCATGAGTAAGTACTCCGAGTATCTACTTGGAATACCTGCTCCGAGTAGTTTATATTCCAATTAGGTTGTCATGGAAGAAATATTTCTGAATTAAAAAATTAAGTGGTAAATTAATTTGTGGATTTTTTTTTGGTAGTGAACTTCAATTCCAAATTTATCAATTCCAAATCCATTTTTTTTTAAATAAGCAATTCCAATTTTGGAATTGCCCATCAATTCCAAGTCTGGAATTGAATTGACCCTTTGTCTGCCACTTGGCAATATGTCCTATGTGTCAGCCAAAGCTAAATAACTCCGATCAACTCCTGATTTTGTTTGTTACTGTTTGTTTAATTCAATTTAATGTCTAGTCTCTGTTAACTGTGAAAAAAATATTCTTAACGGTAAGTAAATTTTAATGCTCATTGTATAAATACTGAGAGGTAGTTTTATTTATGCCAAAATGTGGATGTTTTACAGAAAATTAAATTCATATTGATTGGAAGAGTGCTTTACACTCTAGCTGTGTCAAATATGATTGGCTTTAATAAATTCTATGCTTTAAAATTGGAAACAGATATTATGAGATTTTAAAAGATTATCAATATACTTATTGTTATTTATGTCTGACTTTACATATAGGATGATCCGAGACATTGTTTCCTAAAACGTGATGAACAGATGGCCTTGGACATTCTTACTCGTGATCTGGCCTATGCAACACAGGTTTCATAAGAAGTTTTTTTTTTTGCATTTGTGCATTTGCACTTGTCTTTGTGTTGTTATCTCGCACTCACCTTCTCTTGTGTCTTACTAACTCTCATTGTGTTGTCTTCATTTCAGATAGAAGAAGATAAACAATTTGCAGCATCTTTAGCAAATGAAGATAACAATTTGATGCCAAACAATACCAAAGAAGTACCGTTTAATGATTGTTTGGTAAGAATATTTGTTAAATATGATAGGGGAATTTTTCTCTTGGTAATCGTGTTCAGTAAACATAGTCAGTTGTAATCAGTTACTATGCCGGCACTGTTAATTACCATTTGCACCCTAGGCGAAACCGATTTCCAGGTGCCGAAAGAAAAATTGGACCATTCGCCAAATTGGCAAAACACAAAAGCCACAATAACTTACTGTCCTTAAAGCATTTTCATTATAATAAAATTCATAAATACAAACATTGCCAGCAACTGACATAACTTTTTTATATTATTAGTTCCATATTAAAGATTATGTAGAGATTCTGTATACACGGTATGCGTAATGTGGCATACAAATGCACCATTGCAGTATACGATTTGTATGTTTCCATATACCGGTAAATGAATATCCATGCGTTTTCGGGCCCCTTCTGACCTGTTTCCTTAGGAAAATTTGTTAAGATAGCAGTTTTCCAGTTACAGTTATAAGCAGACTTGGGGTCAATTCAGGGCCAGAAAAATAATTTCAACACACACATTGAGTCAAAAACTGCTGAAGAGTTTCCCCACCAATGATGGTGTAGGTGTCAGTGTCAGACAACTGTTACTCAGCAAGGATCCATATGATAGGATTGTTTTAAATATGTCAATTATGCCATTCTAGTCAAATTAATAATTTTTTTTAATACGTGTAGTATTATAGCACGATGTATTATTAATTACGTAGTCGAAATTTATTTTTATAATGTAGTTTATGTATGTAGTCATGTTGTATCTCTCCATTTTGGAGGAAAAATAAATAAATATTGCTTCCCTGAAATGTTTTTTTTTTGTAAATGGTTCAAACATTTAAAATTTTAATCTATCAGATTACTCATAAAGCTCTAATATTCATATTTTAAAATATTTCATGGTTATTACAATTTTATATTTCTTGATATAGAATGACACGCCATGTCTTGCTACAATACGTGATGAGCAAGCTGCTTTGGATTGCCATTCTCGTGATATGGCCTACGCAATGCAGGTCTGTCATGAAAATGTATTTATTGGTTTCAAGTATTTTTGCAATTAAATGTGTCTACCTTTATTTATTTATTTGTTTGTGTGTGTGTGCATTCTTAGCCATCTTTCCACTAGCATTAACTCAGTCACGTTTTCCATTAAAATAAACGAGATAGTGACTAAAGTAATGATTTGATCAAAACGTCTCGCTGTTTGGTTCAAAATTGTGACGCGGTCGTTTATTTAGGAGTCTAGGTATAATGAAATGAAATGTCACTGTCTACAAAAGAACAAATCAACTAATTACAAAAACATTCACAAATCCAATACTCGCTGCTGATGTAAATAAGACAAAGGATGATAATTGATGTTTTACGGCCACTTTTGTGAGGTAGGCTAAATGGGCCAAGCGACCTCCAAAGATAATGAGACGAAGTGAAAGACGAAACAACCTTCAGATATGCCCACGCCAGGATTCGAACATGGGTGGTAGTGATCTGTGGTCCAACCAGCTACTGCTAGACCACGGAGGCGCCCCCCAAATAAGACAAAGGAAGCCCGCTGCATGTTTGTATATGTGTGTATGCATATATATATATATATATATATATATATATATATATACACATACTTGTACACCCTCATTTATATCATGATTAATTTCAGTTACAAGAAGATGAAAAACTTGCAGCCGCTTTAGAAAGAAAAGAAAGAAACCTGCTATCTGATGATTTGATAATTGTAGATGATTCTTTTACAACAAAACCCGATGCACAGATGGCGACTGATCTGTATACTCATGACCTGGCCTATGCAACACAGGTAGGGTCTGAACAAATATAAAAGTATTGGACCTTTTGCGATCGTCCACCCAGATGTGTAGTTGTCTCCTAGTTGACAGTGATAACAGTGGGAAACATTTTAAAACATGAACAAATATTATTATTATTAGTTAACAGCAAATTTATATAATACTCTTTCCACCCCCAGATAGAGAGAGAGAGAGAGAGATGAGAGCCAGAGAGGCTGAATCTTCAGAGCTGCCTTACTAATGTACAAATACCACAATGACATATTTAAATTGTTACTGGATTTAGCATTACAGATTGTAGATCTATTTCTGCATTATGAAAAATATGGCTTGTGATACGTATTGTCCAACTCTCTTTTTTGTCATTGAGTTCTGGCACCATGATACCCTGCTTGACGTATATATGTCTATATCACATTGTAGTTATGGGCAATGAAATTCTAATAATGTATCTCGTAGTATGCAGGTTAGAAGTAACCAATGCAGTTACATATGACACAGTGTCCTGGTTTTGATGGATGTTGTCAATATTTGAGATATTGCAATTTATCAATCAGGTTGTCAGTGTGACACTGCAATGATCTGTTCCTTATATTGCAAGTACAATCGCCAGCGTTTTCATGGCAACACCAGTTATATACAGCCTGTACAGCCAACCATTCGCTTGTTGATGCTCCGCTGTCATGGCGATGTCGGATGTGGTTTTGATACCTTTCTTTAGCGTGTGAAATTCTTCAATGTGCCAATGAAACTCAATTCTTATTGTAACATGATTTTCACAATTGATAGACAGACTTCTGAGAGCTGATTGTGGAAAATGGTTCAGTTCTGGTACATCACTCATGCTGCTATCTTCACCCACTTTACACCTGCAGTGTGTAAGGTATTTTTGATGCTGTAAAGAATGCTTCTATTTATGGCAACTGAAAATACCGATTATGCAATAAACGTAATAATGTAATATTTATTTAAATCAGTGCACAACAATAATGCATATGTTCCGTTTTGAGATTAACTTGCTCTTCACGTTGGAACTATTCGGTCATTGATTTGGTGCCATAGCGCATAATGTGTTCCTGGTAATGAGAGAGATATCACTAGGATGGATGGACGGATGGATGGATCAGTGGGCATGCAAGTGTGTGAGTGAGTGAGTGAGGTTATCTACTGTTAAATCCTTGTTTGAGCTATGTGATCTCAAAATCGTGTGTGTGTGTGTGTGTGTGTGTGGCTGGCTAACATCAGATGTTTTTTTCAATTAAGGAAGATGAAGAGCTAGCTCGGTCATTAGAACACTGCAATGAAACCAGGCCACATCCTAGGCAACAGAAACGATATAATACGAGAAACAGAGGCCAGTGTAATGTCAACATTCAGGTCCAATTAAATGGTGGTGCTTTGTCAAGAACAGTGCACAATGTACAACAAGATATTCCAAATGATTATGAGGTAAGACTGTTCATGTTAAGATATGCTTTGGGGAAATCCATGATTATCATCATTTTCACAAGTGTACACAACATGAACCTGCTGTGCCCCCCCCCCCCACCCCTTGAGGGTGTATAGAAGTAAATGTTGAAAACGATAATTAAATGTTACTAATAGTATTTGATAGATGGCGCCAGTAGTCATTTTTCATCATTAGCTGTCCCGTGTTTTGAGGACGAGTAAGTGTGCAACCAATGGGCTCCTCATTTGTTCATAATTTTTCAACATTAAAAAGGTGTACAGTTTGTATGTTTGTGAAAATAATGATAATCGTGGATAGCGCCTTAGAATGATGAATGGTGTTTAGTGACCAATTCGTACAGTAAAGCTCGAACTGTGTCACATGCTTTTAGTCACCTCTTGGGGCTTTGTAGCCGCTCTGATAGAGTGGATGGCCACATTACAGACCTGTGCAGCCTCCGTATTCTTCCGTAATTGTTACGGAGTTGAACACTAAATATGGAATTGTTAGTTTTGCTATGGAATTGTCGATCTCAGAATACTTAAAACCTCTCTACAGCATAATTGGGTTTTATAATTATGCGTGTCAAACAAAGCGCCTGAATATCTCCCATTGGATTAGCATTGCGCGATAAGCATCGAATTTTGGTCTTCTTAGGAACTCATTACAATCGTTGATTAAAAACAATAACTATTCCACAAAAAAACCAAAAGCGGTAACGATAATACTTTTACGTAACGTTTAACATTTCTCGTTAATTTTTCATTGTATTGTTTAGCCTTGTTGTAATGCTAGATGTTCGAGAAGTTAGAAAATCCACAATCTTAAATAGCCACCAATAATTTTGTGCAGAATACTATTGATTGATGCCATTTTGACGATAATGATAGACGGAGATGGTTACAGACGCTGCCGACTTCGGAGAAACATCCGCGACAAATACGCTGAAAACCGTACGGTTTGCTCATCTACGGCCATAGTTGTCATTTTATTAGTAAAATCGTAGTGCTTACAACAAAACCGTAGTACTTGACAGGTATGGGAAACCCCCTGGAATTATCCTCTACCTCGGGAAATCCTTGGAAACAGCTTTCTGGCGAATCTAAATCTATATCTCGGAAGTGGGCAGACATCCTATATTTCTCCATATCAGCAAATAATGATTAAAAAGTTGCCATTATTCTCAGTATTGTCTGTCTATTTCAGACAGCTGAGCACAGCAGCCCAGATGTAACAAACAATGATATTACGTCATCATGACGATTGTTCCCGCCACTTGCTTTGCTGCACAATTATGCGCCATATTTTATTGCATGAAACATTTACAGACCGGGGATTCCCGTATTTAGACCCTTCTTTTATAATTAGGAGATGAAGTTCCGTGTTGCTTCTAGGACCCATTTTTACGGGTTTTCCGTATATTTTAACATAAAGCGCAATATAAAAAAATTCCCGGAGCACCGCACGGCGCAGAATAAAATCCCATGACACACTGTTGTAAATGTTGTGCGCATTAATGGTCTCCTCATCACGTTAGCTTTAATAATGCCATACTACCGGTATGGCATTACCAGCAGAAAAGGCCAAATATTTATCATCCAATAGTTTCCTGATCTGAAATAATCCCATAATCTACCGCTGTAGCCATTTCAAATGTCATATTTATACATATTCGCTGAATATAAGAATCAGGATTAAAGGATGGGGGAGATTTTGGTGGCCTGGTGATCTTGGCTGGTAAACGTCCATTTTGTATTAGGATGATCACATGACTCAAATACTCTCCTGATTGGCCAGTTGTCTTTGTTTACGGTAAATTAAAGCACATGGTCTTGTTTATATGGTGGATTTCTCTGGTGGATATATCTTGGGGTATGTGTTTGTGCCCCAAATGGTTTTCATGTCAAGTGCCCATGTTACATTAAAATCCCCCACATTTTTTAAATCTAAGACTAGTAATCTTGGATAACTGACTACTAGCTGTTTTTATGTTATATGGCAACAATGCCATGATTTGTACAGTGTTGGGAGATTCCTTGCCAGGGTTGGGACATTCGTTTCCCTTGATTGGTACATTGGAACATTTCATTCGGACAGTGTGGGACAAATGGCTGTTACTTGGTTGTACTAATAGTTGGTACCTAATACATCTGCATAGCAGCAAGAGAGATGATTGGTGTATTGGACTTGAACTGTGACAAATAAATTATATAAAAAATGTATGGAATTCTCTGTAGTGATGTACTGATCCAATGTAAATCATATGTAACATGTATGTTAATTATGTGGAATAATTATTTTTAAAAGTCATAGAAAAGAAAGGAAAAAAGAAAATTGTTGATTGTACTCTCTTTGTCTATATTGGTGGCTGTGTTTTACGTATGAAAACATTCACGTGAAACGTATCAGGTATGAAAACGTGATATTACTGAAAGTGAAGTAAAATTACTGAAAATAGTCATCATATTACTGAAAGCAACAAAGAGGGGTGCACCGGTCTGCCACAAACCTTTCTTAGTCAGATTCAGATCTATGCCTGAGGAGTTCAGATTCCAGCTGGCCTATCTTTGATGGGTATTTCTTCCTTCACTTTGCCTCATTGCCTTTGAAAATTGCTTAGTGACTGCAAAAGAAAACTTGAAGTCATTATGTTCTGAGCTTGCTTGGCCATTTCTGACAATCAAGTGACCATAAGTTGCTATAAAACAACAGCATTTCTACATTTGTGAAATATGTATAATAAGTGTGTGTGTGTGTGTGTGTGTATATATATATATATATATATATATATATATACACACATTCCGCATTTCAGGCATTACTGGACTTGACTGAACAAATTGGAGAAGCTAAACATCCTGGATTGGCTGAAGATGAGTTGAATACATTGCCTACCCAGATCTACTCTTCTCCCCAAGGAGCAGCAGCTGCCAAAGTCAAAGCTGAAAATCCAGAAGACAAGCAGTGTAGAATCTGTTTTGAGGATTTTGCCAGTGGAGATAACTTAAGAGCATTACCTTGCTGCCACAGATATCACAAAATATGCTTGGATACATGGATTCAGGTAATGTTTTAATTGAGGATATAGCCGATGTTAAGAATATAAAATTTGGTACTTGTATCCATCACAAAACATGTTTGGTTCCAGTAACTCTGATCCTGTTAGTGATGTAGCAATGGTTGTCCATAAAATAATTCTGGTATCTTCCTTTGAGGTTATCAGTGGACGTGCACGTGAATATTTATATGAGCATATCTATATCAGATGCTCACTACATTTACTGCATTCGACTCACATGGTCATGCTAGAAGTGGGAAAAACCTATTGCTAACTACATTTACTGCATTCAACTCACATGGTCATAATAGAAGTGGGAAAAACCTATTGCTAACTTCATATACTGCATTTGACTCAGATGGTCATGCTAGAAGTAGGAAAAACCTCTTGCTAACTTCATTTACTGCATTCGACTCAGATGGTCATGCTAGAAGTGGGAAAAACCCATTGCCAAATGTTTATACAGCTAAAACTTTCAACAAACTCTATTTCTCTCTGTAGGTTAGAAATACTGAAATTCAATATGAAACCCGATATAAATGCTATTAATTAAATGTCATTTAATTTTCTCATACTCTGCAAATGCCATCCTCTTATCAGACCAATGCCGAGATAAAAACATCTTGCACTTTAATAGAAGTAACCCCTGTATAAATGTTGTTTTTGCTGCGCTGTCTTAAGCTAGCCAATAACGACATATATTTAACTCCAACTGATGTAAATATTAGAAACATACCAATGCAAAATGAGTTGGTGTCTGATGTAAGCGAATCACCATGGCACTTGACACTATTTCATGGAAACATTGTGCTTCTGGCCATTTCCCATAGATATGGTATATGCGGCCACTCGTCGTGGCATCCAGGCTGAGCATAAAATACAGCGCCTAGATTAGGTCGTCTCCTGCCAAAATAAATCTGTATCGCAGCACCAGAAACAATGTCATTTGCACACAATCATGGCACTTTATGTCTACCATAAGCCATACAAAATAACAGCTTCACCTGATCATGTGGTAATATTTTTTATTTTTTCTTCTTATTGTTGTTTTTCCTGTTGCCTTCTTCCCAAATATCTTACTATTATCATATTTATTTATTGCAGACTAAGGCTAAATGTCCAATCTGTAACCTGGATGTTAAGGAAGAGTTGAAGCAGTTAAAACAATAACATTAATCACAGCAGTAGCGTGTTTGCGGACGTTGGCAGCTATCTGGGTATTAAAATCGTGGATGTTCCGTGTGAAATATTATTGCTGTAATTGTTATTCAGATGTTTGAATAGGTTCTTGCAGCTTCTACTTGCCCCAGTCCACTAAGTTTGATAAGATTATCTAGCAGAAATAAATGACAGTATGTGATAGAAATCTTTACAATCTGAAAAACCTATATACATGTACTACTGACTTGCTTGTAAGCTAAGGGAATTTGTTTTATGTAGATGTTAGTCAGGTCTGTATTTATGCAAATATATATATATATATATATATAAGTTTATGTATCCAATGCATGTATGTATCCAAATCCCACTTGTGTCTGTGAATGTTGGATGGGAGGGTTTGCACGAATCCTGGAATATACTTGATTTTAATACCACTCCTGGAATACTCCCATAACCTCCTTCTTGGCCGCCAACACTATCCCGGTCTTTTCAATACATGAAAACAAAATCAGGGAAAGAGCCACATCATGTTAGGAATGCCTGCGCCTTATAATTACCTGTTTCGACCTGTATCTGTTCCGTTGATCAAATGCTAACATACTCCCAGAAAGTATTGATTGGATCCTGGAAAAATGGATATTTTGATAAACAAATGTCCTGGAAAACCATACATAAGGAAGTGTATGAATCCCGGGATGGTTCCTTCATCAATGAAAGATTTCAGTCTGTTAAACTCGTTTCCCTCGGGAGGTGACCCCTCAGTAGGTTTCCCACCTGAGACCAGTGTTGAGGATAAATAAAGTGATAAATAAATCATCTGTTAATTATTATAATAATAATATTATTGGTACAAATGGCAGTCGTTTTATGTGCCTGGCTGGCTGAAATGAGGGAGTCATTATGGTCTGTAATTTACTGTAAAATAGATTTAATAAAGTGCTGTTACTAAAATGAGCCATTAAAGGCACCATATAATGACAACCCAATACGATATATGTAAAAGCCAATAATAAAACTGAACAATTGATACTATTTATTAGTGAAAATAATGTTAACCATCATATAATCAGTAATTGTATTTTTATCACGTATATTAAATTAATTTTGAAATTTGTCCATATTAACAATGCTGTGATTGACCAACTTTGCTTATTGTCAAGAGTATATATTCGATTATAGGCCGCACGCGTGTATAAGACGCACCAGGGTTTTGGACCAATAACCCCCCCCCCCCCCAGAGTCGAACCCGTGTATAAGACGCACTAAAATCAGCAAATGTATTCCAAACACTCGTCATCATCACTATCTTCATTGAATATCTGCTGTATCTGTTCATGTGTCATTATACATGTCACCTTCTTCGCCAGTGTCGGATTTGTCATGCTGTTCATCCCACAATATATCATCTTCTGTGCCATCTAAATCATTGCTGATAGAGCACTTCTTGAACGATTTGCTAATAATGCCAGGGTCGATTTAATCCCAGGCCGTTTTCACCCACTGTGTGACAATAGGTTACAACGGCCGCTCCAGGTTGTCTGTTGCTGTGCGTTCGTTTCCGTAATGCTGTTTGGAGTAGTTCCCATGTGCCAGCTTTGGAAATAATTAACACATTGTTTGCTGTAATCGTTTTCCTTTGATGTGGCTTCTATGGTCATTCTTTGTGTTCATTCATTTTCCGTTCCGTTCAATTACACACGCTTACACATTTCGATAGTAATGACACGTCTTAGATAGACCAAAAATAACATCTGCCTCTAATAGTTTATGGAGGTGGCTGTATTCGTATCGCAGCCAATTTGCACCTACACCTTTTGTAGAGTCAGATTGTGGTACCTTACTGGATTCCTGTGCTTTCTGGATCCATGTGCATCAAACAGATTAATTGTGATCCGGATCATTGGACCCCTTTAGTTAGTAAATCTTGTGCTGGCCGTTCCCAGACGGCCTTGGTACCAGCGACGGTCTGACCCTGATTACATTACCCATAAATTATTACTTGACAACAGGCCGATATCACGCTACTCACTGGCGGTTATCATGATTAAGTTTGGCCTCGAAAGACGACAGCGAAAACACACCTAATTAATTTGTTTGTTGTTCATATATTCATTATTATTGTTGTAAAACAATATTATTGTATTTCCCCCTAAATTATGCCAAATATTACCTTCCTTTTAATCTGACCCGTGTATAAGACGCACTCGCTTTTCATGGCGATTTCGTGGTATCAAAAGTGCGGCCTATACACGAGTATATACGGTACATTGAGTTGTCCGTGGATTTGAAATTGTTAATGCAACTATATCTTTTGATATTTAATTATTTTGTATAACTTAGCTGACTTCTGTGTGATATCCTGTGCTAAAAAGTGTTAATATCTCAATTTGACAATGTTTAATTTGATTTACATTATTTACAATTACAGTTAATTTGCGTTAAATTTTAACTATAATTGTTCTCAAAATGCTGATTAGTAATATGTAACAATTAGTAATAATTACTCCATTATGTTAATCACTAATATTTTAGTTAATTTGCGTTAAATTTTAACTATAATTGTTCTCAAAATGCTGATTAGTAATACGTAACAATCAGTAATAATTACTCCATTATGTTAATCACTAATATTTTTTTATATAACTAATATATGCTCATAAATTATAAAATACTATTCGATGTAATTGTTTTGTGTGTGCGAGATATCAATTTTTTACCAATACGCTTGTACATGTTTATCCCATATAAACAAACCTTCATGGTAATAACTATACTGTATATGGGCACTGGCAGTCTTTAATACTTGTTCAGAAGAAATTCAGTTTACAGGACACCAACAAAATTTCAGATATCGGGTTGTAATAAAAAAGCACCCCTATAAATTGACTATTTCAAATAGAAAATTTCAAAACCTTATTCTGGATTTGAATGTGTTGGTTCTGTTTGTTGACATTTAGTGGACTGCGAGGTCTTCGCGTGCTTCTAACTGGACTAAAAAAGTATGTAAACAGACTCGCACACCCACACGGGTTATAGGTATAAATGGAGAATGTATATAGAAACACCATAATAATAGTCGTGTGACCATTTTCATACACTAGCATGAAATAAAGGCACAGAGTATCATTTAACTAAAGAAACAGGCACCTGTAATTATTATGGATTGGATAATCCACTATTTTGCGATGGTTTTCTAATGGATCCGGTATGGCCGATAAGAATCCTGACATCGGTAGAGTTATAGCACGTCTGTAAACCTTTTAAATTAACATGTTTTGTTTAACGGACGGTCACTATAGTTTCTGCAGAAGTTGGTTGTAATGGTCATATTTTCAAGCATTTTTCGCAAACACATGCAGGTACGAGCCACATTTAAATACACAACCCGGAAATATGTAGTGCGATGTTTTAACCAATGGGCTGTTGGAGAGCTCTGGGTACACCCGATGGAAGGATGTCTGGGAGGCATTCTGAAACGATAATTTTTTTAGTGGATTAATGAAACTCCCTGTTAGTTGAGGTGCACGATTGTGAACAGAACGTTTTGGGGAGGGTCTCTATCTTCGCAGTGATTTGAACCGCCAAAAAAAGGGTGGTGGATCCTCTAAACAAGAAATAACTGATACATGTTCTCGGATATAAAATAGGCACAAAGATCATTATTCTCCTCAATCAAATGTCTCCCGATGTAAACAAATTATCACCAAGTGAAAATCGATATCTATAGCTGAGAACTATGATGAATACAAGCTTACTGGCTACCACAAATGTGTTTTTTTTAACGGTGCGAAATCAACGGCGTATCATTGCTTTACACTACAGTCACATAATTCCACATTAACAATCATCTGGACTGGATTCTAGGACACCGAATGGCTTAAATTGTGCCGATGCCTCGTTAAACATCCACCCATCTCGACAGGCTATAACATCTACTTGTGTTAGACAAACCAAATTTGCTCATCGGCGAACTACTCCCGATGACGTCATTGATCACACCACAACTGCAATACGTCGCATCACATCAGTCAGAATTAAGGCTTTCATTGATCAAACAAAGAATAATTAACATGTCTTATCCACTCGGCACATCCAGCCAAATCTTGTACTACCAGGAACCCAATACGAGCATGGCTTCGTATATCTGACGCTGTACTAATAATTCTAAACAAAGTCACAAAAAATTAATCCTTTTATGGTGGAAATTCCTACAGTTTTCTGCAAATAAAACAAAACCACTAGCTAAGAATATCTTTGTTAAAGAATTACACTTAAAATGTTATGGAAATATATAAACTTAGCCGACGAATCAAATATGGTCACATAAAACTTACTCTTGGAAAAAAACTTAAATAATGCGCTTTCTTATAAAATGGTCGCCATTTTCAATTCTCTCTCTCTCCCTATATATATATATATATACTACCAGGTAACACAGGTCCAACAGTAGTGTTCCGGCAGTTATGTTAATGTATTATTTGTTTTAACCTCCCATATCTTAATATGCCGTGGCTATTCATCCGGATGCGGACAAAAAGCCCGAGATCGACTATAGGCTATTCGTCCGTATCGGTATCTCTGTTGTACCGCTTGTCCGAATTTGAATTGAACTCTCGTGAGGAACAGACCGATCCAGGCGAAATGCGTTGCATCGGTTGCCAACTGCGGTCTCTAGTTAGAAACAGCCATTGCGCCCTCCGTTAACAAGTTAACAGGGCATAGCAACTTTTCACTAACGGTAAATACTGGAAATATTTCAGCAAATTATTTCATATTACACGAAGACTACTATCTTAGCTGAAAGATTGTGTCTTTCCAAAGGATTTAACACAATATTTATCAGGATAAAACAGAATGATTGAGCGGACCGACCTTTCCAGAGGAATGGCACAGCTAAGCATTAGTTATTCATATTGGTTTGTAGCAGGTCTTTTAGCATGGGTTTCAATGGATTAAATAAATCATTTTAAAATTAAACTTTTAGCTGAAGGGAAATTGATTTTAATGAAGATTTAAAAAATATCACATACGTAGAAAATAAAACAGTTCACTTTCAATACAATATGTCATGCATAAATACCAATGTTATAGTAATAGAAATCACCCATTGAATTATAATCTATATGATCATTGATTTTATCCATTCACATCGTCATGTCAGATGGCAAAGGTTATACCAAAAAAAAAAGTTTGAACTAGACAGGCTGGACTATGACAACTATGACAGCCATGACAACTATGACAGCCATGACAACCATGACAGCCATGACAACTATGACAGCCATGGAAATCGCGCTCAACGTTACTTGGTTTATAGCTATTGGACGAAGTTTGTGCCATTCCTATTAAATGCAAAATTATGATCTGGAGATCATCACACACCCTTAATGGACTATAAATAAAATCTAAATACGGCTGATAAATAGCCTAAATACAGCTTTTCAGTAAGACATTTATCGGCCACTACACGGCGTGAATCGGCATGCAACACAGTGATTCTTAGAATTCTAACCCGAGACGGTAGTGTGAAATTCAACCGCACGAAGGACCCCCTAAGGACGTATAACAATCTGGCAGTGACCACCCTCAGGGTATTTTGGAGACAGCCTGGGTATTCTCCCCGAAAAACAAAGCCTAAGCTATCTGGACGTATAGCCACTGCAATCTTAATATTTGATCACAGATAACACATGACAACACATCCATATATATATATATATATATATATAAGAGAGAGAGAGAGAGAGAGAGAGAGAGAGAGCGGGGGGCTTCGTGGTCTAGTTGGTAGCGCGTTGGACCACAGATCACTACCACCTGAGTTCGAATCTCAGTGTGGGTATATATCTGAAGGATGTTTATCTCTGACTTTGCTTCATTACCTTTGCCAGTAGACATCTTAAGTGCACAAAATAGGGTGTTGATTTCAAGTCACGATGCGAAGGTCCCCTTTGGTGTAGAAGTTTCTTCGAGTCGTTGAATTTTCCCCTCCAGAGACACAATTAAGCTATATCTTGACTAACTTGCCCAATTCATAGCTCAGAAAGCGTTGCCAATGACAACAGATCGAAGACACGCGCGGCTGGATGAATGAATTTCAATAACATAATTTGTGTGCATTTCGCTTCCAAAATGACCGCGTGCCAAAACGAAAGCCATAAAAACCGTGTTATCACAGCATTTTAAAGTGTGTGCGGTTCGTTCCCTTAAAATGTTGTGCGGGCTGGGGTATGCGACTGGGCTGTTGGGGTGGGAAATAATAATAATTACAAACTTCTATAGCGCCAATATCCTCGAAAAGAATCGAGCTGAGTGGTGCACCTAGTACACGGAATGGGTAATCACATAGTCACGGGTACGATGCAAAATTCATCAACAAATGATCGGGTGCAGTGAAAACTTAGGTGTGACAAGCAAGTCTGAAAGGTTGATGATTGATGTTTTACGGCCACTTTTGTGCACATGGTAGGCTAAATGGGCGAGCGCCTCCAAAGGTAATGAAGCGAAGTCAAAGATGACACACCCTTCAGATATGCCCACACCGAGATTCGAACACGGGTGGTAGTGATCTACGGTCCAGCACGCTACCGCTAGACCACGGAGGCGCCTTGCAAATATGAAAAGGTTTTCAAATGCTGACCGAAAGAAACTATGCTTTGGATGATTTATTGAACCCCGATTCCGGACACGTATGGAGAACTCCACAGAAAATCATCCCAAATAGTGCAGTTCAGAGCCGGATTTGAACTCTGGCCTGGATATGTTTGCACTGGCCCCAGCCATTATAATGGGGCGATAAGTTATATATATATATATATATGTAAAGAACCTGAGAATTAACCTTCGTATTAAGATAGGTTCTCATCAGATCAATTCTTCAACGTCTGTAAGATGATGTTGGTGATGTTTGATGTTTTACGGCCACTTTTGTGCACATTGCAGGCCAAATGTGCTGTCAGTGTCTGTTAGATGTTTTAGCTTTATATATTAAACACTGTTGGAAAGGCGAAGCGGATAAATTCAATTTGCAAGTCCTCTTATTATCAAATAAGGAACACACACACACACACACACACTAGATTGAGTTGATTTGACTAGCCTGAGCTCACCCTTTAATAAATGTAACATAAGAAGCACGCACGCTAGAGCCCTGCACGGGTTGGGTTAACCCGTGGGTCGGGTTGGTCGGGTTGAAACCTTTTCTTCGGGTTATGGGGTGGGTTTAAGTCTTGTGGGTTGGATTGGTTTCGGGTTGTTGTCTTATGGATAGGGTATGGGTTTTATTTATAAAAAGCCACCGCCAATGCTTACGCAATCCAAATACATACACCCCTGATAGTTGGGGTTAAGAAAGGATCAAAATCCACGCGTAAAAACCACCCCCAAGGCTGACCGTCGAATATGCATGCCCCCACTCTAATGCAACCTCACCACAACGCCAATAAAAATGAGGCTACACTGTACATTATATATATATATATATATATATATATATATATATATATATACCATCCCATCTCTCACATAATTATATGTATCTGGCAAGAGGTCGAAAATTTTCGAGGGATTAATTTATCAGCTCACATCATCGTAGGTGGCTGACCAGGTTAAATGGCGCTACCGTCTCCACTGAATTGATTAAAATAAAGGGAAACGCCAAAGACCCCCCGAGGACGTAAAACACACTGGCAGGGACCACCCTCAAGGTATTTCGGCTCCATCTTTCCGTACTTCTTCCCTGTGAGTGGTGGGGGAGGGGAATGGCCTCAACCACCCCGACATATAGGCGGTGCTGATCAAGCGACAGCCTGTGGATTCTCCCCGAAACACAAACAAGCAAGCAATTCTGATCGTTGTGTTCGAGCGATATCAAGGGCGCCTCCGTGATCTAGTTGATAGCGCGTTGGGCCACAGATCACTACCACCTGAGTTCGAATCTCGGCCTGGCATATCTGAAGGGTGTTTCATCTTTGACCTTGGAGGTCGCTCAGCTCACATAGCTTGCTATATTTGATATGAAAAAAACCTAAGTCAGTCACACTGCCTTCTTTCATTGTTGATACATGCTGCGGGACATTTGTTACTATTAGTAGATATTGTGTTTTATTGAAGGTATTTATTGTATTCTAACTGATTGGAGGTACTAATATGTTTTGAATAGACGTGATTTTATTTCAACTATTGCTACTGACAACAATGGCTGCTGTCAAACTTACGACTGTCTCGGTTATATTAAGTTTGAAGTCTGGAGAATATAAAATTATGTTTTGTAGTTAGGCAAAGTCTGATGTTTGGAAATAATTTGGACTTGTGGTAGATCGAATATCATCATCTCACATCAACAACGTATATATATATATATATATATATATATATATATATATATATATATATATATATATATATATTAATATACATGCTAGAATGTATATAACTGTATAAAACAGACTTTAGTCCTATTTAAGCTCTTATAATTTATCGATTGGACAATGGCAATGAGCTGCTTCTATCTCAGTCGTGTTCGCTTTTTGGGATATCAAACAATCACACAATATTGTACAGAGAGAAATCTTATTGAGCATTGATCAGTTCCTGGACTGTTGAATAAGTTGTCTGACAATACAAAGTTACAAATCAGAAATCAACTTATTGACCTTATAATATTATATATATATATATATATATGATATAGTTCATACATCACCTTGTAAACAATTAAACTTTAGTCAACTTATCTGTCCATAACTAATATATATATATATATATATATATATATATATATATATATATATATATATATATATATATATATATTAAAAATAGTAATCACCCTGAAATCTTTGGTAAACAAAGATATCCTAATTAATATCAGTCATTCCACGGGGATAATTATAGGATGCATGCATAAAAAAAAAAATTATGCTTTACAAAGTTTACAACAAACTGTTAAATCCTGAAACAAAAATCTGTATTTCATATTTTTCTGCAAAAAATACAGGCTCCAGAGCATCAAAGACAATTATATTTATGGAGGTAGGGTCTGAAAGGATATTTAGAGATGTTGATGTTCTGCGCCAGTGCCGCTATATATGTATCCTAAATCATACATTGCCCGTGCCAAACATCAGACCTATTTCGATCCTGATTCCTTATTACAATGTAAGAAAGTTATGTCGTTATTACAACATGTTTGAGTCTATTAGCTTTGTTATGTATAATGTAGAATCTATATTGTTGTCCTCTTATGTGGTCTGGCGAAACGACCTATTAATTCATACAATGCTGCTTGATGGATTTATACTCCTAGAGTCGTTTGTTACTCCGCATCTTCATGGGTGTTAAACTGCATAGCTATTATAATCGCTTGGTGTCATTCGCAGTATCGGGGATCTGCCAGAAATCCGCTTATTTCGACTATAGGTCAAATGGATCAAGTGGATAGGGGTTTTAATTTAGATCCCACTAGACCTAACTCAGAGCTGCCAGCCATTACGAATTTTGCGGAATCATTACGATTTTCTGTTCTTCATTACCACATTACGCCCGTACTCTAAAAACTACGATAAATCTGCCTTTTCCCGTAATAGTTCCATGTGGTGCAGTTCTGTCACTGTCTTAGCCGCACACTGTATCACAAAGTTTGCTTGCATGCTTGTATTTCGGGTTGTCGCTTGTTCAGCATAGTTTCTGTAGTGCTCATCATACGGCAGTTGCTCTAGACCGCATGGTTTGAAAGCCTTTGCTGCGCCAGCGAATCGGAATGGTGCATTTTTCCAGGAGGGTCCTGAATTTGGTGGGGATGGTGTGTTTTACCTATGCAGAAGATCCTCTCTTTCGTACAATGTTTCCTGATACAAAGATAGCAAAAAATATATAGCAGTGGTCAAGAACCGAAAAAATCGGTAGCCCGGACGCCCGTCACGTGTGGATTTTGTCTTCGGAGTAGTGAGTAGTCTAAAACACTAGCCTGACCTGGCTACCGACGACAACGATGATGATGATGATTGATTTTTTACGGCCACTTTTGTGGGCCAAGCGACCAAGGTAATGAGACGAAGTGAAAGACGAAACAACCTTCAGATAAGCCGGGCTACCGACATTTTGAGGCAAGATATACGGTAGCCTCCAGATCGTTTATCGTAGAATAATTTTCCGCTGTTTTGGAGCTCTGTGTGTCGGAAAAGGTATCATAGTTTAAAACAACTTGTAAAGTCATGGCCGATTGTCGAATTAATTTATGTTATTGAGAATTAGTGGTCGCCCGTATGTGCCGCTTAACGGTTTGTGGCCGACAAATTGTGTGGTCAAATGGGTGTGAAACCATAGTGCTCCCATTGATTGATTGATGTGCGAAAGAAGGTGGTCGCCCGTTCGGTGCCGCTTGGCGATTTGTGGCCAACCGGTTGTTGGGATCGCACGGGTGTAGATGTCGTAGCCGCGGGGTTTGGTTGGGTTTGTATGGTATTAATGTTTTCGGGGGTGTGGGTTGAATGTGCGAAAGATGTGCTAGTGAATGTTTGTAATGGTACAGCCAAGTCAGCGGAGATTGGATCAAGGGACATGCGAGTCTCCACTGGACAACACGCTGATTGTGTTGGGGGGGGGGGGGAGAATACCGCTTTATATACCGGTTTGTATGTGTGGGAGGAGTTTTGGATTGTTCTCGACTCAGACAAGTCAGCGGTGATTGGACCAGGTGACCATGCGGGGTCTACCGGACAACAACGCTGAGGGTGATGAGGGGACAATTCCCTATATATATCTGGATTTTTGTAGGTTTTATTTGGAGTGGTGGAGTGTGGAGTGGTGGTTCTGGAATGTATAGTTTCGAGGAATGTATAGTTTTTGTACAGTTTTGAGTAGAGGAATAAAGTAGTTTCGAGATTACACGAGTTCGGAGTTTTGAAAGAGAGAACTTAGCTAAGGCCGAAAGCCGGCAGCGTGACTCACGTGACTCAAATACTCTCTCCTGATTGGCTAGTTGTCTTTGTTTACAGTAAATAAAACACATGGTCTTGTTTATATAGTGGATTTCTCTTTCCCATTCATGTTTATTTGTTTGATCACTGTGGGTTTTTCATTTTATGTTAATATTATGGTAATAAATAATACAGCAATCCTGTGAATATTTTAGTGTAGTGTAGAATAGGTAGGGTAATCATGTTCTGAAAGTGCAGACTTATGCATTATGACTTGTTATTAAATGTGGGGGAAATCTGATTAAATGGAGAAAAAAAACAGTTGAATCTTTCACAAAAGAATACCTATGATGTCAAATTGTTTTGGTATCGATAAATTACATGGTTTTATGATGCATAGTATCATGTTAGCCATATGTCGCATTTCGCGCGAAAATGATTACTCTTTCCGATTTTCAAATGTTGGCAGTTACTGAGTAACTGCATACACTTGCGCCAAATTAGGCATGGGTGAACGTTCACTTAGTGATGAACGGAAACGTATGAGGATTAGCTGTTAGGTTTGAGTAAATCATAGTATTTACTCAGGATTAAAACAATATTTTGTTCTAGTACAGTATAGTACAGTATTGCTACTTCATTTTTTGAGCCGAGTCATTATCATGTGTTGAACTGAAACGGTTGTGTTGGTTAGTGCGCCGAGAGCTGATAAAAGGCATACATTTTCATCCTAATCCGGTAAAAACTTGGCGTTCAATTGAAACTGTTATATGTTGGTTAGAGTGCCGAGAGTTCATGAAAGCATAAATTACTGATCAGGTAACAAGATGGCGACGCTGGTATTGTACAGGACACAATTCCGACGTCTGCTCAACCTAAACTGTTATGTTGATTGGCAGTTATGTTGAATCCCCAGGCTGTTGCTTAATCAGCACAGCCTCTATGTTGGAGTGGTTGAGAACACTCCTTTCCCACCACTCACAGGGGAGCAGTACGGAAAAATGGAGCCGAAATACCCTGAGGGTGGTCACTGCCAGAGTGTTTTACGTCCTCATGGGGTTTTAACGTCCCCCTTTATTTTAAATAATTCAGTGGAGACGGCAGCGCCATTTAACGTGGTCAGCCACCCACGATGTAGTGAGCAGAGAAATTAATCCCTGGAAAAGTTTCGACCTCTTACGGGGTTCGAACCTGCGACCGTTGGCACCAAGTGCCGGGTGATTAACCCCTAGGCCACCGGAGCTCACTGCACAACTGTGGTTACCACAGAGAGCTTAAATATAGAGAGGCGTTACTCTTGCCGCGCCATGTTGAATATTGAACCAGTGGCGCCCCCAGCGACCGGAGGTATTTCTCAGATAAGCAAAAGCTCCCTGGTTGTCCACATGTGATTGTGTACACGTGTGCGCATGGTTGAAATGAATTTCCAATACTAGTACTATATGTTACATGATCACATACTCTTTTATTAATTAACACTTTAATTGTGCACACATGATATCGAAAAAAAACGAAGCTCTGAAACTGTAAATAACGAATTAAGTGATTTCACCGCCCAGTCACTTAATTCATACTCATAGCCTACAATTTGCGATCACTTGACAGCTGATCAGAAAATAATTGAACGTGGTTTAGGTTATTTCATAGCTTTTTGTGTGGAAGGCGTAATTTTCACAAGTTTTGTTAATGAAAACAATTAGGTATATATGAGGTAAATGCATACAAACATACTTTCATCATGTCAATTTATTATAGTCCATAAATTTTTATTTATTTGGATATAATGATATATACAGCTATTATAACGCAATCATAACACAATTGACCATATATTCATCATGTTCGTTTATCATATATAAACTTAAAATATTATAAGTTCACTTAAAGTCTACACCTCAATAATATAGACCAATATAGTCGTGCCCAGCTGAGAACAAAGATTATACATGGAATTTTATCAATGTTTGCGTTAACATGTTAGAGATAGAGAAATTTTTACTTTCATACAATAAGCGGCATCAAATCTCTTGTGCCACAGGTTCATCAATAGTTACAATCAGTCATTTGTTATCATATGGACAGAATAACCCAAACTGTTCCCAGCTCTAAACAACCACTACTACAAAAATATGACATTTAGTCCAGATCAGTGAACTGTTTAAAGTTAAACAGAATATACCCAGAGATGTAATAGACACATGCATTGACTACTGTAACAGATAACTCAAAATCATCTATCACATCCAACACCAGTAAATCTGTATCCAAGAGATTGGCCTGTTTACATGGTATCTCATCATCATAGAACTTCAAGGATTGAAAGAGAACAATACCTTGTAAAATAATGACTTGAACCATTAAGTGCATACACAATGTGTAAACACATATTTTCCTTTTTTCAAGTTGGTTAAATAATTTGATTTGATATGTATTTAAGTTATGAAGAGAAGTATACCTTCAGGTACTAATTCAGGTGCTGGTAATCCTTTTTTGAATAAGATATTAAATGGGCTGAAACAATTTCATGGGTTTGATGCCTTGTTTCTTATTTAATTAATTTTATAATACCAATTTTCACCATTAATATTAATATTTACCATCACAGCTGGCCCTGTCTCCTGTATAGGTCTCCTATCTGTTAATACCTTCCTCTTTGATTTCAGTGGATGCATGCGGTGGATTTGGTACATCAAAAATAGTTGGAATAGCATTCTAGATAAGTTTATCTCTTGTCTGGTTCATGAATTCCGTTTCAGTGAAATGTATATCATACATTCTACAATTAGGATTCAAGTAATTTAAATCTTTCCTCATCATATATCTGAACGACAACAATTAATAGCCCATCTTTTACTTCTATCAATAGAAAAAAATACAAAATGAATGTTTCTACTACTAGTTGATGTATTTCATAATTAATTTCATAACATTTAAATTATAAATAGAAGTCCATATATATCAATAAGTACCAATTGCTTACGTTTAAAAATAAATATGGATGCAGGTGACCATGTAAATGCTCAACTACTTATAATTACTGTAATTAGGGAAAAATTATCTGATTATAATAATGTAATTTTAGAAGTCCAATTATATTATTAACAATAATAAAGTAAAATATACCTCCCGCCCATAACATCTTCAGTTGTTCCAGTACATGTAAGTGTAAGTTTATGTATATGTTACATACCCATTTTGTGATTAATAGGTTGATATTGTTCAATAAAATTTAATCAGATTTTGTCTGAAACAAATATAGATCTAGATAGATCCTGCTTGGGCCTACTACTTGAGTCATGTCAAGTAGGGGCGTGTCTACTTCAAATTGTTATGCTTATTTTTTAAATATCCTTTATTTTAAAAAAGCTAGATCATATCAATTTTTTTTAAACTAGCTTTCATTTCCTTTCGGGAATGTCTTTATTTGTGCATACTTTTTCTGTTACTGCAGTCGAAAGCGGCGCAGAATGAACCAGTGCCATGTTAAAACGAGAAGTAACACGTCTTGTTATATATAGTCTCTGGTTACCATAATGGTAGAGAGATGGTTACCAAGATACCAAAACACACACACACACACACACACACATATATATATATATATATATATATATATATATATAAGAGAGAGAGAGAGAGAGAGAGAGAGTCGGCCCTTAGGCTTAGACTTGGCCGCTCTAGATAGTAATATATAGCCAGTAATATTCTCAGAACTAAGATTGTAGATGTAACAAAACCAGGGGTCGAGTTGTCTCAAATCAGCTATAAAGTGATCTTTTTTTTCAGGCCGACTTGTCTCAGTGCCGAGTTCTCTTTAACCCGAGAACTGGGAATTCCGACCCGATTGAGGCCGGAGCTATAATTATTGAATCAATAAATTCTTGAAACTCTTCACGGAGTGCGCTGAAATGTCCTTTTGTGCAGTAATCTGCTGGAAAGGTGTGAATCGGGTTGGTTGGTTTCATATATTTTTTTCCTTCTGTAAACTGATTATTTGCACAACGAGATTTTATTATAATTTTTTGCCTGTAGATCTACAAAGTGAAAGTAAGCTCGAGAACTGGGAATTCCGACCCGATTGAGGCCGGAGCTATAATTATTGAATCAATAAATTCTTGAAACTCTTCACGGAGTGCGCTGAAATGTCCTTTTGGGCAGTAATCTGCTGGAAAGGTGTGAATCGAGTTGGTTGGTTTCATATATTTTTTCCTTCTGTAAACTGATTATTTGCACAACGAGATTTTATTTAAAAAATTTGCTTGTAGACCTGTATATGATTATAGTTGCTTATGGTTACGTACCCGAGAATCGGAACCCTGTAGCTCAGCTTTATAGGTCGGAACACTCAATGCGCATACGCCAGTTATTCCTCGTTGGCTATTACTGCTGCTCACGTAGAAAAATATATTTCCTTGGCTGTAGGAACCATGAAATACTGGATTTCTTATAAGTGTCAGACTTTCTTTTTAATTTGATTATAGATCTAATGCTTATTAATAGACTTAATCTAATATCTTTATTAAACGATAGTAGGAGTAATTACAACTAAACTCCCATCACTGAAACTGATGCGAGCAGATAAAAACTGAAAACGATCATGGAATGACTCAGATGTATAATAACATTGATAAACATATATGGTTCCGATGCTGAATTCTCGGATCTGTATCACCAACAAACACGATTCTGATGTTCCGCTTGCTGTTCTGAGTCAGAGTACCGGGAACAGCCAAACTTGACGCACGCAAAATATTCAGGTAATACATCTATTGCTAACTGAGATTTAATATGCATTACCTGAAAATTTCAGGTAATACACATATAATAATTTTGGCATTTTTCATTCAACTAAAATTGTGTTATATCACACACACACACACACACACACACAGAGGGGTGAGGGAAATAAAAGTTAATTACTATATGAGATATATTATATTGATTACTTCAGTCTTGACTTATGAGTGCAGATTGGCAAATGCATTTTAATATTCTCTGAAAGCTTAATTTATTTGATGTAGCACAAAATCAGTATGATATAAAACCACTGGGTAATTCCTAGTCAGATTAAGTACCCGTGCCAATATCTGTAGGATGTTTCATTCATAATCGTCTCTTATATTTAGGTTGTTGCGTCATGACTATAATATATATGTTCCAGGTGTGATCAGCTCCGAGACTAATACTGGTATAAACACTAAAGTACTCATTCTAACCACAGTAAGTATTATAAATAGTACTAAAGAAGAGTATTATCTGCAGTATGTATAAATTATCGGTGCAGTACATGCTTTTTTATCAGCTTACTTTGTTTATGTATACATTGTATATGTACTAGTATACAAAATTGTATGGATATATCTATATATAGGTGCTGAATAATAACCCAAAAATAATGATCTTGAAAAACATGTAATATTTTGACAAGAGAGACGTGTGTACGTGATATAATAATAATAATGTATATTTAATAAAGCGCCCTTACTAGCAGGAGTCATTCAAAGGCGCTGTACAAATAATATGTAATATAATAATACCCCAAATAATGTCTGTAAAAACCCTGTAATGATTTAAAAGATAATAATTATTTATCCGTGAAAGCGACCTTAAATAGGTGTGTTTTTAGAAGAGACTTAAAATTTCCAAGAGTCGACGCATTTCTAATATTTGCCGGCAACTTATGATATGAGCAAAATATAGTGAGGTGTAAAAAATATCAAACAGTAGAATCTTCGTAGTTGATGCTTCTTCAGTGATGTGTCCATGAATTGATAATGAAACCAATAATTACCTTCCAGATCATGTTTAATAACAACAATAGGGCAACAGGCATTGATGATGATGATGATGATGATGATGAATCTATTGCGCGTGTCATGCAGGTTTGAAGTTTAGTGACCAAGAGTTATTATTATTGCTTATTGCAGACATGGGGTCAATTCAATTCCGGAATTGCAATTGCTTATTTAAAAAAAGTGCAATTAGAATTGATAAATTTTGAATTGGAATTGAAGTTTCCTGCAAAAAAATTAATCCACAAATTAATTTACCATTTAATTTTTTAATTCAGAAATATTTCTTCTATGACAATCCTATTTGGAATATAAACTACGTGGAGTTAGTATTCCAAGTAGGTACTTGGAGTATCTGCTTTGAGTACAATCAGTGATTGGAGTAGGTAAAAATGAAATTGATAAATGTGGAATTTGAATTGTTAAATTTGATTTGGAATTTGAATTGACCAAATGGAATTAATTGGAATTGACCCCATGTAGCTAGTGCAGCTATATGGATTTGAATCAGACGGCTTGATTATAATTTGTCAATAAAGCATTTTGTGTACAAAGTAAATTTGTATTCTTTTCCAGGCGGATGAAGATGAAGTATTTGCAAAAGATTTACAAAGAAAGATGCAAACTGATGGAGAAAGATCTCATTCGTTATTTTGTAGATCATGTAATTCTCATTCTGTAACACATCCAAGACGTACCCAACCACACAATATCCATATTTGGCATAATAATAATAATTTGTTGGATATGTTATCTAGGTTGGTGCTATCTGGTAGAGCGGTAAGTGAGTGCTTTTATTTCTCCATAGATTGTACATAATAGACATATATATTACAATATTTTGTTTCATGATACAATATACAGAGAGGTAACACCAATAACCTTACAGGTTGAAAACTCATGGCAATAGTATACATTATTTGACATATAAGACAAAATATGCACTGATATTAGGTTAGGTATTACCTAAAAGAGGTGTGAGAAAACATATGCCTACAAAACATATAACAGTATCATAGACGCAAGGATCTATTTAACAGCGAGACAAACAATCTAACAATATGCAACCTTTATTGTGTTTCTGTGAAAATGGAATGGTTTGTTTACACCGATCTCTGTATAAATTGTAACACAGGCACACAATGAAATACTTCAGACTCATTTATAAGGCGGTATTCTTAATAATCATATTTATAACTGATGTCTGGCATATGGGTGCAATAATGTCACCACTTTTAATTTGTTGTTTTTATGTTTCCTATTACGCTGTGGGTAAAGTGCTTCAGATGAGCTTCTGTTGTTTAAATGGACTGCTGTGTGAAATTTTGCCTATCATTATTATTGTTACGACCTTGCCATAACAACAATTTCAGTTGATGAGCTAATGAAATATAGACTTTCTGTTGAAAATTATGTTAATAAATCACATAACAAATTATTCTTACGGTACATCTGGAAAAGACAAACATTGCAACGCTGCACAAAACAATTTGATAAAAATTCGACAAACTAGTAAGCACAGAACTAAACGTATTAATATTCACTGACTAATGCAGACCGAGTTTTCGCAATGTAGGGAGTTAGTTTGCGAATATTTTTATCACTGAATATTTTTATTGTTATTATTTTGTGCTATATTTTATTTGTAGTATGGTATTCAATATTGTGATGTGCGGCAATTATGAATTCATTGATCCATGTCAACGTTGTGTGGTCAATGCTTTCTTAACCACGAAACGATGCCTGGTGAAAACATCAGTTGGGCGGTGTACACATTTCAAGCCAAAAGTAAAATGATCGGGATTGGAAATGTTAGGAATTTTCAATTAATATATTTAGTTTTTCCAATTTTTCGAGCAGCGAGCAAGAGGAAGAGGTACGGGTCTAATTGCCAACCAGCTTAATGCTCTGCCGACACGAGTTTACAATTCTGCCCACCAACAATCCGTTATTGGTAACGCAAGAGCAGCAGTAACCGATGACACAGAATGTGTGATCTGTCTAGAGCAATTTACAGGCGGTGAAAATCTCCGATTTTTGCCTTGTTGCCACAAATATCACAGACGATGCATTGATAACTGGCTCAAGGTAGGGAGCATTCCATGTCATTTCTTCGTTGCATCGAGTCAAAAAAGAAATTTAATTAGATTCCGTGTTTTGCTCTTTTGTGTTCTGTTTGTTCGCAGCATTCTATACCCGTCCTTTCTATGAAACTTTCTGTTACTGTATCTTTTAGAGAAAAGCCACTTGCCCCATCTGTAATTTTGAAATCAGAGATGAACTGCGACAGTAATGATGGATCACTAGTTGTATGGTGAACAAGTGATGTCTGGGAACAGTTTGGCAGCTTCACAATAATTACAGATGTTATCTATTTATTGAAATATTTTTAGAAGAATTCTTCGTAGGACGAGACGTTACATAAATGTTGGTCATTAATTCTATCATAGGCTAAGTCTTCTTCACCTGGTCTGTGATTTAAGCCAAAGGCTGTTGTTAAAAAAGTGTTTTAAATCAAACAAACTTGACTACATATAAAAAATTGTTTTTGATGCTATGCAGCCAGTATTTTTTAATAGAAAAATATGAAATATAGATTTTTGTTTCAGGATTTAACATTTTGCTGTAAACTTCGTAAAGCAGAAAATCGTTGTTATGCATGCATCGTATAATAATGTCTGTGGAGTGACTGTGATATTAATTAGGATAGCTTTGTTTACCAAGGGGTTTAGAGGCATTTACAAATATTTTGTAATATAGTCTTTTTTTATAAATCATAAACAGTTTACATATCAATTGGTTCTTATCAGATTGGCTGAGTTATGGAGACATACATGACTAAAGTTTAATTGTTTACAAGGTGATGTATGCTATACTTAAATATTGATGTTTTATATATATATATATATACATACAGTATGTATATATATATATATATATATATATATATAGATATTATAAAAGGCTAATTCAAATAAGTTGATTTCCTGATTTGTAACTTTAGTATTGTCAGACAACTTATTCCACAGCCCAGGAACTGATCAATGCTCAATAAGATTTGTCTCCGTACAATATTGTGTGGTTGTTTGATATCCCGAAAATCTTGAAAAGGTGATGTATGCAATAATTAATTCCCGATGTTATATTGTTATCGATAGTGATATGTAATGGATTTGTCCAACATACAAGCTTTGACCTCACATGTGATTATGTAAGGCTCAGCAGCTTGTGTATAATTTGCACAAATTTATAGGCACATTTGTGTAGCCTGATGTAGAACAAGACACGATTTCCTCGAAGCCATTATAGTACAATGTATGATGAACATAATGTAGTTGTTCTTGCACAGTGTATGGTACTTAAGTTATATATCTAACTATATTCACTCTTTGCTACACTGATATTTTTTTTTAATATATTGGTCATTATAAACAGAGGTTAATATTAAAAAATATACAGAGCTGTAATTGTCACTACTTATTTTCTTGATTATTCAGTTTTTTCTACATCAGTAGACGACATCAAAGAGCCATTATGAGCTTTCAAGACGCCAAAATTTCTTCTCTCGATGCAACTGCCCATTCCTATTAGACCCCTAGAGTTCTAAGAACTACTCGTTGGATTGTTCAGTTAAAAAATGTTTAGAACTATAGACATAAGACTGTGCATAGGTGTCCATGAACATGTGATGGTACAAATCTAAATAGAGTGACATCTGCCAATCGGGAACACGTTTGGACCAAAGTGTGACAACTTTATTAACTATGGCTGACTATTAGGCATACTGAAAATAGCTACCCAATAATGAACTGAAAGGGACTACTTTCTACTGGTGTGTTCTGTTAAGACAAGCAATATATATATATATATATATATATATTGATCAGTTGTATGTTAAAACAGGTGCCATCAGGGACATGGTTTATTCTGTGTCATATCAAGTTACGTAATCCATGGCATATTATCTAATCCATATCTGATATGTGGATTGTTTGTTTTGTTTTATTTAAGACATACCAACAGAACTAAAAACTAGATTGATAACTTCTGTTGTCAATCCTCTTTTGTTATTTTATCAAATCTGATTATAAATAATTACAGGAATTTTATTAATGATTGTCAAAGGCATTCCGTTTATTTATCGAGACAAAGGAATACCACATCAGAGATTTATTGTGTAACAGTCAGTTCTTGTAATATGGCAGGCAACAGATTGCTAGAAATGGTTCATCAACAAACTAATAACAAAACAATCATCAAGTTTTATAACAGCTAAAGACTGCAGATTTGTTATTATTGGTGTTATAATTATTAAAAATTAAAACAAACTGCAGTTGATATTATTTCACACACACTTATGTATGTCTCTCCTTTATAATATTTTTGAAGTCGGTCTCGCTCATTTGTATTTACATATGTCATTGGCACAATCACCACTAGAAATTATAGGAAACACAAGATATTCAGTGACGCATTAATATTTATGACCTGGAAGGATTTTGTCGAAATATTCTGAAAGGAAATGAAAACAAACATATACTGGAGGGGAACATGTCTGAAGAGCAACACACCAGAAGCGAAACATATTTGAAAAGCGAGTAAAACAACCCTATTTTAAAGTGGAATTAAATTTTGTGACGAATTTAATTCATTTTCAGTTTTCATCATCAATGAGAACAACTTCGGATAAACTTCTTGGATTTCTTTCCGAAAGAACGTACAAACCTTGGTCAAGTTCGCTGAATTTATTCAAGCATATACTAAACCTCCACACAGTGCACCCAAGAAATATTTATCGGAAAAAAAACCTATATGAAGATGTCTTCTTTCCTGCCTGATATGAAAAATGACGAAAAAACTACAAAAACTAAGCAGATGATGTAACAAGTACTTGTTCCACTAGTGAAGTGGTATTTCTTAAAAATATTATCCTAAAATCTGATTAGGTAATAATAATAATAATAATGTATATTTAATAAAGCGCCCTTACTAGCAGGAGCCATTCGAAGGCGCTGTACAAATAATATGTAATATAATAATACCCCAAATAATATGTCTGTAAAAAACCCTATACAAGATTTAAAAGATAATTATTATTTACCCGTCAAAGGTGTTAAAAGATACAGTTTTACAGAATTGACAAACTGAACAATATAACGCTGTTCCGGTATGTTTCATTATCTGTCCCATGGTAATTGAAACCTGTTTCTTTCAACATTGTTAATGTCCAACAATAGCCTATTATGTTAATACTGATTGGGTCATCATATATTCTGCTGATTGTTAAAACTGCAAATCTATGTTAGTAACTCTGTACAATACACAATAAATAACATGTAAATAATTTAGCCAAGAGATAAAGGCGAACATCCAAAATAGCCACTGCATGGAACAAAATGACTGATAGACAAAAGACAGATTTGGTTGCGTGAAACTTTCAAACCTACCAAATTCTAGTGTGCGATTCAAAATCGAATTGGTACCCAACAACCCGTCAACTGATATATGCTGACATTAATAGAGGAATGGTCAGTACACGTATAAGGCAACCGTCATCATACTGTGAGAGTACAATGCACATAATATTTTCTAAACAACAAAAACAACAAAACATGGATATCTTTATGGGAGTCGCAGACACAGCAAATGCCTTGTTTAGCCTCAGCACAGGTCTCACACAGCTGGGACAACTGTTCAAGAGGTCACTCCCTGGATAAGATCCTGTAAACATCGGTACCTTGAGTAGATTCAAACTCGGACATGGAAGTTTGCAGTCCAGTGCTCAAACCGCTGTGCCATTAAAGTGACCCTTATTTTAGCAAATAAATTATGTTAACCATATCACATTAATTATAAACAATAACAATGTTTATCTTTTTTACATAGATGCAGCTTCACACATTTCACTAAAATTAACTTGTTTTCGAATCGTTGTGTTTCAGATAACGACAAAATACTGAGTACAGTTTGTTTCTCTCTCTCCATCTCTGAAGGTCACCTTTATTCATCATTTGGAGATTTTGTGACAATCTCTACATGAGCAGCTGGGATCAAATCATTAAAGAAGTAACAGAGAAGGCGATTGGCCTGAAAACAAATAGATATAGTCATATAACACTGAAAAGCTATTGATAACACACACTATTAAGATAATCAAGAACTTATTATCAAAAACTTACATGTGAGCAATCCTTTGGCTGTAGAATATGTTTTCCATACTTAACAAACACACTATCCTTTTCATAAACACTGTAATAACAATCATAATAACAAATTGGAATCTAACTCGTACAAATAAAATTCATATTTTCCGACTGATTTATTTTGAGCAGAGGCAACATGCGCGCGCACACACGGACATAGTCAAATAAAATCTACTATAATTATTACCTTCCAAGTAATGAATCAAAAGCCATGACAGCATTATCTCGTTGTACTGCAACAACAACACTTGGTCCTGATATTAGTTCTGGAACCTATCGAATGATAAGAAACTAATTGGTTTATGCTAATTTGTTATGATTCCGAATGAAAAAGACCATAATTTGTCAACAGAAAAATGACACCTATTATGATATAAATATTCGCTGCTATTATGTCACTTCATTAAAATATCAAGATGATTGCTGTACAATATAAACTGGCAAATATGTAACTTAAAATATTATTATTAATGCCATTGTTATTAGAAATGCACTTTATTCTTTAATAAAGAAAGCACGCACACACAACAGAGAAATAATGGCACAAGTTGTACAAGTTTATCGATATTTTCGATGACGTATCCGAAATTAACAACGCAATCATTTTGCTTGGGATACAAGCATTGTCATGAATGGTAATATTCTGACGGAAGAAGTAAAAGCTGACAGAACAGATGTATAAAGTGTTTTGAATCGGCGTGAAAATAACAAAATAATTTATATTAGAGTAATTAATGTTCCAGAAATGGCTTGTTTTAATGGACTGTTTATATGGAAGACTATTAGCGAGGCTGTCTGCTTCAAATGCCATGAGAGTAGACTAACATGGTGCTATGGATTGTCTCATAAGACGGGTGTGTCTGCATAACGAATAAGTTACTAGTTGCCTCATAATATAACTGTAAGTGTTCTGGTGTTTAGCTAATGATGTTCATATGTAATGCCTCGGGCAAAGTTTTATTTTGGGGTACAAATTGACCTGAAAGTTTGACAAAAGCTGCAAACCTTACCGATAACATTAAACACGTTTAGAGTCATTCATAAATCGTAGCAGTATTATTGCTAGAGAAATATTCCAAATGATGGTAATTAAAATTGTAATTGAATCTGTGCTTATGTAGGACATATTGGTTATTGTAATTGTGAAGAATCCCACAAAGGTGAACTAATCTGACAAAACATAAGATGAAATAATTTGTGGAAGCGTTACTGTGAATTTAAATTTTGTGCAAACATATTTTTAGATAGGACTGACTTCAATGTCACTGTACGGTAGGTGAAACTTTAGGTGAAATTTAGAAAACCAGTCAGCTATAACAGAGAATCATCCCTTTTGTAGAGCTAAGGACAATAATAAACCTCGTCCTAGAATTCAATCATTTAACACACAAAATATATCTTGGACTCATTGTCTATAAGCTGACATAGGTCAGTCAAATGGCATCATTTTTACACAAAGTGAACTAACCAAAGTAAAGCTGCCAGCATCATTGATATGTAGCATATGTTGAGCTTGTTCCTCGGTCAGCCATAACATCCGAACTCCAACAATATGAAACCTGAAATAAAAACGGTCAACTTTTATTATTAATATTATTATTCTTATCTTCTCATTACGCATAAAGACATATTTCATGCTGTGTTTCTTACGGTATATGTCGCTCAATATATAATTGTCAGTTACTGTTAATAAAAGGCATTCCATAACATTTTGATTTCAATTTAAAGTATATCGTTTGAACATCAGCGGGCTTAGGCTTAATGAGTTCTTTACAACTAAATATTTAAACAGGGCCAGAAGATTGGTGGCTTAAAATAATGACATGCCAACAATTCTGCTAAACTTTAATTGGGTTTGATTTCAGACGATTCCAGTAAAGTATTCGGGCTTTCTCCGCATTTTAAATAAACCAAAAAGTTCAACAATAACTTGTATATACAATAATGACTTGTGTCAGCGGTAAACATCCTACGGTCATCTCACTTCTATGGGGAGTCATCCCTGAAGTATATGTATCCAGAACTTTACTGGAGGCTAACAGTGACTTCTGGCAGATTGGACATTTAAATTAATAGTGACAAACTAATACTAAAAATATTGGTAAATGGACATACAGAATTATCATTTGATGGAAATGTAACAGTACTCAAATTAGTACAGCAATTCACATCAGACGTAAACAGATTTTAGCAAGGTCGAGTAGACATCATGGACCAAACTTTATTGTACATATTAACTCGTATCATATAAAGCAAAGAATGTTATATTAGAATCATTGTAAATGAAATGTATATAAAACTGAACATGAAATGTGCAGACCCATCAACACTACTATAGTGCTTGGCATCCTGTACGAAAGATCGCGACAGACCAAATCGAATATATCTCCAGTGAGACCAGCACTAAAACTAGACAAACCACTCACTGACCAATTGCAATCCCAAATGAATTATGTGGGCTATGATGTTATAATGAGAACATCGTGACAAAAATTATTTGAAAGAAACTTTCTTTTGAAAATAGAACAAAAACCTCTCGTTACATCCACCTACGTACAGTCCACATCTAAAGCAATATTATGGTCAAATAAAATAAATATCTGTTTCTAAATTCCGTGGCAAGCAATATAATGCTTACAATACAAAGAACCCTATAATGATATTAATATAAACTATATATATATACAGACCCTTTATTGAGTAAGTGTTCCAGGACGTCAACAAAGGCTAAATTCTTGTTTCTTGTTTGGTGCTCAAACAGAGCTGGCATCAATATGACGCAGTTCGTCTGTGTCAAAGGTGTCACAGGCAGCTGGTATACTTTACTGGTGTTACCTATAGGTACCATAATAATTAGCTACCAACGAATATAATTAGAACATGGCAGTAGTTGTTAATCATCAAGCAAATTACATATATCATATTACATATGCTATTATTTTATTGTTAATAATTCTCTACATATTCCAACCAATCATACCTGAGCATTTTGTGGCAGGTTGTTGGCCTAGTTCTGTTGGCTTATGGAGATGAGTTATAGCATCTCTTTGTCTATACGCTGATAGGTTAGCTATGGGATCCTGGCATGGACAGCATACCTGATGACAGTTAAAAGAAAACGTAAACTGTTAAATCTGGGAAACGTTTGCTGGAAAAGAGACAGTTTTTGACCAATGACATAATATTGTGTCTGTGTGTGTGTGTGTGTAATTTTGGGATATTAGAGACAGAATATAAATTTTGGAATATAGTTGTTAGTATGTATATATTGTTAGTTAGTAGTATGTTGTTAGTATATATATATATATATATATATCAGGGTTCACACAGGTCGTTCAAAACCTGGAAAGTCCTGGAATTTGAAAATTTTGATTTGGTAGGGGCAGGGTCTTATCACGAGAAGTCCAAAACTGTACAGCTCAATGTGATGGATTATCGGATGAAACTCCAGTAGAAATGTTTCAGGGATTACGTGGTACAGATTGGCGAATACCCAGCTTCTTTCATTATTCCATCACGAGTGTCAACTCTACAATATTACTGCGATGAAGATGGAAGATTGGCCAGTGCTAGATTTAAGGCCTGTTTTGAGAATGCGATCTGCTCAATCTTGATGAACCGCGAGGGGGGGGGTCGTGTGTGGAGTTTGGCGGATTCGACGGGCCACGGTTTAGTGGATTCAGACACAACGGTCCCGCTTTGACCATGACGCTTGACCAAATCGACGTTGATTTATCAGTCGCTTTCGAAGCCCCGGTGGACATGATCTGGAATATATTAGACCCAAAGGGACAGCCACATGTGTTGACGTATGCAGGGTTCGGACAAGTCATTGAAAACCTGCAAAGTTCTGGAATTTTAAAATTTGGATTCCAGTCCTGGAAAGTCCTGGAATGTTTGTAGAGGTTCTTGAAAGTCCTGGAATTTGGACATACAGATCTACCTTTCTAATCATAAGCATACAGGAATTCAGAAGGTACACTTCTTCCGAAATATGGGCGTATCTTTGCCCTTCAAAAGTTCGTGAATTCATTGAAAAGGTCCTTGAATTTGACATTGGAAGGTCCTGGAAAGTCCTTGAATCTGAGATGTCCAAATGTGTATGAACCCTGTATATATGAGAATCTGTTAATACAAACATTGTTTATCCAGCAAATCCACCTTCCAACACATTATTGTCTGTGGTGGATTTAGATCCATTATAAATGACTCTTTAATCCAGCAAACTCATGTTCCAACTCCGACACTTCATTTCACCAACAGAATTTGATATTTCAATGTAAAGTGACCTCGATAATCCGACAACACGAACATGTTGCCAAATATTTCCGCTAGTTCAGTCATGCAAGACACACCGACATGTTGTCAGTAATAGTTAATTAACCTGCTCACACGGGATAGTTGCTATATATTGTAACCAATTACAATCGTCCTTGACCATACACACTGACACACGATGCTTCCATTGCCTGTGACTATCTTGTAGTGAATTATAATCATTCATGGCTAATTTTACAAACACAAATGTGTGATCTTTCATGGACTGGACATTCCAACATTCACTTTTACCCAACATATTATCACATGACAAACTTTGTCGGAATAACAGATTATCTCTGTATATTTAATGTTTTCATCTCAAAGTTAAGTAGACCATTGTTTCAATGAAATTATCATAATATGAATTTTCAACATTTAATAATTATCACAAAACTAGTAATTAATTGTACACATTCTTTATACAACATATGTGCATGGTTAGGTTGTAAATATAATTGGAAATATATCAATATTATTGATTAATTCCTGAAATATATTTAGAAAACAAAATGACTATATATATATCGTTGTACCATCTGATCATTCTAAACCAGATAACTATATTTAGACAATATAATATGTTTCCAGATGTAACACTTTGCTATATGTTATTGAATCATCCATCATCCATAGTTTCAATATGTAAATATAGGAATAAATCTAATCAGTCACTGATAACCCAATTAAAGGTCATAACCTCCAATGCCATATTGTATATTCAAACCAATATGTCATTTTTTTTTAATTCCCAACAATTATCTTTGATCTACAACATGGTTCTCCATTATAAATAAGGCCTACAGGGTATATTGTAATTATTATTTAGTGATTGAATGCAACATGACGAAAATTAATCAATATAAAAATAAATTAATTAACAAAACAAACTGCTATATCAATGACAACAACAACAACACCAGCAGCAGCAACAACAACAACAACAGTTATCATCAGACTATAATTAGTACTAACCTGTTCAGCTGCTAGATCTGTGGTTTGTTTACAACAAAGGCCATCTGGGAAAAATGTTTTTAATTCCTGCATAGCATCATTATAACTTGCTGAACCTAAAAAAATATATAATACACATATATATACACGTACAATAAATGTCTTATAATAAGTTCAGAACACACACATGAGTATAGTAATATTAAGAATAGGAATATTATTAAGAAATAGATTCAGACAATTATTTTCAAGTGTTGAACAAAATTTAAAGTCCACATGAAACAATTATTAAGAAGCAAACAAAGATGGAAGAAAATATTAATCACAAATATTATTGTATCAAAATGATTTAATCGATCAGTTATAAACCACAATGTTGAGATGAGTTGCTTCGAGTTGTTTAGCATCTTTAGAACTCGAGTCACACCTGAGGTATATGACTGAGGTGCATCTGCTGAGGGAAGCAAACTCCACAAATACTAGCAAGAAGAGGATTCAAACCCACAACGTCAGTTTGTCCTAAAAACCTTCCCAACTTGGACAATGCATGGTTAATATATGGAGATTAATAATCAAATTATGGTGTTAAATAGTAAGCCAGACAGTCAAAGATTACACCTTAGAACAGGGCCATCTTAACAGCATTATAGGGTCCCTGGGCAGAGCAGTGCACCCAGGAGCCCCTACCTACACAACCACTTGCAGGAATAAAACATTTAGATGGTTGATAAAATTAAGCATATATTTATTGTATTGGTACTTCCAACAAAATCAGTGTTTAAGTGTTTTAGTATAGTATTTATTTATTGACACATAGATTAGCATGGGGGCTCCTATACTTGTGGGGCCCCCAGGTAACTCACCCCAGCATGCCCATGCATTAAGATGGCCCTGCCTTAGTACTACATTTGATTAAGCTATATTTAATGTTTGGGATATACCTATACGTTATTTTGTTTTTAGATTTGTAATTTATCATTTTCCTCGTATGAACTAGGGTACCTCCATGGTCTAACTCAGATAGCATATGGTTGGCCATAGATCTCAACCATCCAAGTTCAAATCCCAGCATGGATATGTCTGAAAGGTGTTTCATCTTTCCCTTTGTTTCATTACCCTCAAAGGTCATTTGGCCCATTTAACCTACCTCACGCATGAAAGTAACCATAAAACATCTAAAATCCAAACACCTTTATATGTACCTTGACTATGAGTTTGCTCACCCCCTGTACTAGGTGTGCCACTGAACTTGATTATTTTCGAGGATGTTGGTGTAATAGAAGTTTTGTAATAATTAATTTGTTTAATTTTTATATTATTATGAGGTATATTAGTCTGGCTTTTTTACACGACAACCAATATTTACTTTTTAAAAGTATTCTGCAGATGATGTCATACATTTATAATATGTTTTCACTTGATTCGATCAAACCAAATGCATATTCATCAACTGAAATAGCAACTGATGACCATTTAACCACGAGCCTCTGTGTGATGATGATTGAGGTTTTACGGCCACCTTTCTGCACATAATAGGCTAAATGAGCTGAGCGACCTCCAAAGGTAATGAAGCAAAGTCAAAGATGAAACACCCTTCAGATATGCCCATGCTTAGATTCGAACCCAGGTGGTACTGATCTGTCATCCAACGCCCTACCAGTTAGACCACGGAGGCGCCCTGAAGCCACCGAGTGAAAGATGACAACAAATGTTACTCACAGTGTAAACCATTTATAACTGGATCTGTGCCAAATATTCCTCGCCACAATCCAGCTGCCTGCATACGAGCTTTCTTGGGATCTGACGGACCGATCAGATCTATCAGCCTCTTTATAGCATTTTCACGTAACAGACAGAGTACAAGACATGGAGCCGAGGTCAGAAAATCAAGATGCATATTGCAGAGTATGTCATCCTGAAAGATCCGATCACACCTTACATGTTATATATATATATATATATATATATATATATATTGGCATTTAGTACATAAATTATTCTGATAAATAGTAAAAATATATTTTCATTATATCGCCTTGAAGTGTATTTTTCACCAATTACAAATACACTACCTACCTCTCAACCTGTAAAATTTACAGTTAATAAATTTAATTTGAATAAACATTTAATATTTTAAGAAAACAATTATTTAATCAAAAGATACCAGACTTTTGTCACCTTCCTAAGCAAAGTTAAGCTGATATAATTAATTTACCATTTCTCACCCGATTCTTGTAGATATAAATTATACGTGGCAAACTACATGGTTGCATATCATCATCATCATAACCATATACAACTTTTAGATGATGATTGATGTTTTATGGCCACTTTTGTGCACAAGGTAGGCTAAATGGGCCGAGCAACCTCCAAAGGTAATGAGACGAAGTGAAAGACGAAACAACCTTCAGATATGCCCACACCGGGATTTGAACACGGGTGGTAGTGATCTGTGGTCCAGCATGCTACCGCTAGACCACGGAGGTGCCCTATACAACTTTTAGAAGGGTGGATCATATTATAATATTATAAAATCTTACTGGACAAGTTATATTAAAATTGTGTCATAAATTTGTATAATAATAATATTAATAATGATAATAATTATAAAAACAACAACAACAATAATAATAATAATAGCAAAAATATTAATAACACAACTAACATTTTTATCTTCAGTAATAATAACAATAATAATAATAATAATAATAATAATAATAATAATAACAACAACAAATATTAATAACATAAGGACAACAAAATCACTAACATTTTTATCTTCAGCAGGTACGGCTATTAAAGCTTCTTCCTCGCCTAACGTCACAAGACGAAGACCTACTATCGTGAAGCCTTCTTGTGTCAGCCTTTTAATGAGCTTAGCGAGATGATGCTGCACAACATTAGGTTTACACAAGAGGAGCGTTGTGATTGGTCGAGGGCCAGATAACATCGTCTCAAACACTGGCTCATCATAAAACTCGACACCCGGATTCGGTGAACTGAAGGAAAGAAAAAAATTATACGTTTTGCTTCGGCGAACCATAACATCGGCGGAAAGATGGCACTTAGGAAGCAAGCTGTTAGAGTTGACCCAAATTTAGCGAAATATTTTGAAGATTATAAACTATGTTATTACCTTTATGCCTGAATAAAACCACACACACACACACACACACACACACACACACAACACACACAAACCTGTGATCACTCTGTGTTTGTTGATGTGGTTGTCTTGTAGGAGGTAGATATCTCAGTATGATCCTGGCATCGGGATCAGGATAAAGCTCGCACTTATGGAAGAACAGTGTAGCTTGTCTATAAGCTATTTCTGGTGTCAAGGACATGATCGTCTCCAGGGTGAATGGTGTCTGCTTCAGTTGGGAATGATGATGATGCGATGAGGGATGATTGATGTGTGATGATAAGAATGATTCAAGCTGTTTGAAGGCATTTACACCTCTGAGAGCTAAGACCACTGCTGGCTCTGTGATAGGCAAAAAGGTTAGTTTGTTTATATATATATATATATATATGTGTGTGTGTGTGCATGCATGCGTGTGTGTGTGTGTGTGATTATATATACTAAAAAAAAGACACACACACACTTGTATACTATTATTGGACATTATTTAGGGTGATAGTTTGCAATTAATCCACTTTTAATTAAAGCAAAAAGTGGATGTATAAAAAACAAATTTACAATTAAAATATTCTGCTTAATTTGAATTTATTTACGCATATATAATTATCTGATAAAACCTGCTTTATTTTGCTTCTTGTTTTATATCTTACTCTTAAGCAAAATGATGAATATTAAACTACATAATATTCATTAATTTACAACTCACTATACCAATTAATGTCCGCCACTTTTTCAGCCATTTTTACATATATTTGTGCAATCTTAACACATTTTAAAATATCAGAATTTTATTTTCAATATATTCAATATATATATTAATGCAATGCGTATAGAAAATAATGAAATACAGTATTTAATAGAAAAATAGAAAAAAATGAGTAAGGTGATAAAGTTTCTCTGACATACCCGAAGTCAGTTTTTGTAGACTTGGTTTCCAGGCAGGCTCACCAACTTCATACGGCGTCAGTTCTTTGGCATGTTGGAGGCTGAGGGACGGTAGCCACTTTATACCGAGTAATTCAAGACCATGCTTGAAGGCAGGAGGCTGTGACTTACAGTATGGCACAACACCCAGGATCTGTCCTGTAATAACATGCACACAAAATTAACATCAATTCATTAGTCGCAGGTTTGTTCTCTCGATGGGTTCCCCATTTTCTATTGTTTACCTGTTTTTGGGGGGCAGAGCAGTAGACAAATTAAGCGAATCTTAATTGTGCACCAAACGTTTGTACCATGTCCATGTTTACAAATCTTAGACCGTGTCATACTTTTCTTTAGGTGCCTGTTACTATATGTATGTGGAACATTATCTGGAAATCCATTTCATTTGTTCCCATTGAGTATATTAGCCAGTGAAAAAAATAAACTCATCACAAACAGGTGTAAATAATGAGTGTGAGATTACATTAGTTATCCTTATAGATAACACACTCACTGCAACAGAATGATGGATGTAGAGAATAAGAAGAAATGTTTACCTAAGAAGAGACCAAATGTTTTCAGCATCTGATGTCCTGTTAGTGTGAGTACAACAATTTGTTCTAATTCAGCATTAGTGTGTAGACGAGGAGTGATGTATCCTGGTGTAGTACTCAGATCTGAATGGGGAATCTGAGAGGAGATAAAAGATAATATGACAACAAGAGAAGAACATATTATATATATATATATACTCACACACACGAAGAAAGAAATGAAATGTTTATATTTATCTTTTACATAAACAGAAGTATAGCATATACATAAAACATAAAGATGTAGTCTATATTTATATAAAATTCAGTTATATATATGTGTGTGTGTGTGTGTGTGTGTGTGTGTGTGAGTTTTGGTGGTTTAGTGGTTAAGCACTTGCGAGCATTACAGGTTCGATCCCATGAAGAGTTGAATATTTTTTCAGGGATTAATTTTTCGACTCACAACATCGTGGGTGGCTGACCAGGTTAAATGGCGCTGCCATCTCCACTGAATTAATTTTAATAAGGGAGACATTAAAGACCCCCTGAGGAAGTAATACACTCTGGCAGTGACCACCCTCGGGGTATTTCAGCTCAATCTTTCCATACTGCTCCCCGGTGAGTGGTGGGGGGGGGGATATGAACAACAACTCAATAAACAGGATAACCCTATTATGTGAAACATGTCGGTAATCCTGTATAAATATATTGTGAAGAATATTTTTTTAATTTTATATATATATATATATATATATATATATATATATAAATTATCATACTCGTGTTAGATCAGAGACATACCTTGCTGATATCTCCTATTGTAGACAGTACACTGTCAGAGTACGGTGTAACATGGAACACGATGGAGGAGCATATCTCTATATCACTACCATTAGCCATCAAAGATGCTGAATAAAGTATATAAATAGCCAGACCGATAGTCATTAATTTAGATATAATGAAATACAAACAATTTTAAGTACACAATACAAAATAACAGCACAACAAAAAATCTTCAATCATTTTCTGTAACATTCACACAATTAAATATGCTGAAGGATATAATATATAAATTTACAAACATTTAAAATACACTCTTTCTTGTAGTGATATTTCAAGATATATTTGACTATTGTGGTAGTCTATGTTTAGCTTATGCGGGAACACTTTGTGTGGCTGTATAGCTAGAATTAAATATCTGCTGACACAAACAACATGCACTGATGTAAGAAAGATGGCAAAAACAAAACATTAAAGCCAGTCATATATAACAAACCTGCTAACTCGGCCAACACTCCCTGTAGGCTCATTTGTACCATAAAGGCTTCCATCAGACTGGCAGCGGCGTGGAAGGCGTTCTCTTTATGTAACAACAGGAAGGTGGAAGGACCATGGGATAGGATCGCTTTATCATTGGGCTTATTGTTCCGATTTATAACAGGCTGATTGGTAAATACTGACGCTGATAAACCAGAAATACCTGTGGGGGGATGATACAGAAAAATGAGATAAATACACACAAACACAGACACATACATATTCTTTCTCAACAAAAATGTGGCAAAACACAGATAACTGTATAATATATGCTCATCAACATTTTAAAATAAATATTCATATATAGATAAATATAACAAATCACAACTGAATCAGCTGCCTATATGTCTAGTTCACTCCCCCCATCACACAAAATATGTTTGAATACATATAATAATAATAATAATGACTGGAATGATTGGCTACCTCATTCAGGTAGACGTAGACTGCTTGTAATTTATTACCCTAAAAGGGATCAACTGGAAGCAAACTTATAATAGCTAACTTATTTAGGAGATGGTTTACGACAGTTTATATAAATTTTGGTAATTAGAATTGGTAAACATATACTCCAGTGTAATCCTCGCTGCCCAAAGTGATGCTCAGGTTCAGTTTATTCGTATGAATGGTATATTTCCACCTCCCACCACATCTTGCCCTCTTTTTGGCTCCATTGATGAAAATTTTTCAAAAACATCTTTCAGGGACTGTTTTGTTTCAAATAATCAGTCAGATGCTCAAATTATAATGTTCACCTAGCTGTTGGTCATGTGCTCATGTGAATGTCATGTGATCTTGTCATATTTTGAAGTAAAATCTGAACAGCAGGTTGATTAACAGCATTATAGTCTAATTGTCAATTAATAATTGTGTATTTACACAATAAAAAACAACGTGAATGAATTAATTACGTTTAACGTTTCATTTTATTTTCAATTGAATGCGTGGTCTGGTGCTGGGCTTGCTTCACCAACCCCAGGAGGATATCAGGCTGTAGAAGTGCATTTGCAGCCCTCAGAGTACCCTCCAAATGTGCATCAATGAAAATCACTTTGGTGAACAGTTGTTCATATAGGTACATGCTTGCAAATTGTACAATTATCTTTTGAACGTGATGCATTAGTCAGGGGAACTGGTCGGCTGGAACATATTGTTGGAAAAACTTAACTATTGCAACTTCGGTAAACTTGGTTTTCGGGTCAGTGTTGCATTGCAAATCAATCAGTTCCATCTGGAGGTGAATGGCAACCCTGTCCATGGTCACTGTGAATTGAGCTGCAAATCATGCTAAAGCCTGGTTGTTGGCATGCAGATATCCAAATCTAGTTTTGAATTGTTTTAGCAGTTGCCCAACAAAAGCAACACACATATTCTGACTAAGGCTACTTGTGTATTTTGACCAAATGATAAAATAAACACACCGAATGCTCCGTGATAACTAAATATATGTATTAAAATGATCAAGTATTGAATTATAAAGAAATGAGCCCACTTTTTATAAATCGTGACAATTTTCGTGCATACTCAGAAAACAAGACCTCTCTCATGGAAATAATAGGTCAACTTTGACATCTCAATGCATTCTTGATACACATAAACAAGAAATGTTGCAACAAAAGCACACTACACCCTAAACTTTATACACCATAACTTACAGATTACAATTTATTTTGACTAAATCCACTCCAGTCTTTTAACTGATCTATAATATAATGTGCAAGACCCTTTCAATTTGAAAGAATCTCTTCAGATTGTGACTCAGCTGCCTGTGATCTTTGTACTTATCCGATATTCCATTTATTGGGCTTCATTAAGCGGCCATATCCAGCTGAATACCTATATATATATATATATATATATATATATATATATATATATAAACATATAAATATATATATATATATGTGTGTGTGTGTGTGTATCATGTTATATAGTAGCACCAAAGATTCTTTCAATAGTGAAATGCTCTATGGGCACAGCCATCTTTCATACTCTTCTTAGGGAAATATTTAAAGAGGCATTTCTGGTTAGGTTCCAGATCGAGGCATCTGCCACCATTTGCCTTTTCACCATCGGGCCCATTCACCAGCAAACATCAAATTCCCTCTGATCCCATTCGCCATTGATGGTTGGGCATATTTGTCCCACATGATTGCTGTAATGTTGTTTGCACTGAATTAATTTTATTTGCATATGTGACGAGTGGTTTTCTATGAAATGATATTGTATGCGGAAGTTATTTCCCATAAATAATATAAATAAATTTGTTTTCAAACCTTTCTATGCAAGGTATGGGTTTCGGCTAGTATGTCATAATAGGGGTTTTGGGGCAATGATTAGAATGATCATCTACTGGGATATCGTAGTTCATACTGGGGTGATACTGTATGCATATAAACACCCAATATACACATACAACATCACATTTCACTATATCAACTAGAGAGATGTTTTATGGCCACTTTTGTGCACATGGTAGGCTAAATGGGGCGAGCGACCTCCAAATATGTTCAGATATGTTCATGCCGAGATTCAAACTCAGGTGGTGGTGATCTGTGGTCTAACCCACTACCAACTAGACCACAGAGGCGCCCGACATGAACTATAAAACGAATTAGAAGAAAGAAAGAACAAAATAAAGAGCACAACATTACTAACCAATAGTAGCTGCTCTTTTAGCAGACAAACGACAACGTTTCACGCCATGTAGCTGGTATCCACGTCTTTGGCAAGTGGCCAATATTAGTCCAAGACATTTAGTGGGAACCAATGGTGATACGACCACAATGATGTCACTCCTCACCGTGGCAGTCAGCGTGGCGACAGGCTGTTTACTGGCAATGTCTTTCTCCGTTTGAGCTGTGCTGTCTTTTTTGCTGGCCCATTTTCCACTGACGATGAACTCATTTGATGTCGGGCCCACATTTATGACACCCGATGGCGGCACGCGGCCACCAAACCAACGACAGAGCTCTGAATGAATCCGGTCGGGATTCCTCGGACAGAACAACAAACACTCATCCCTAGACTCCCCACCATAAAGGGCACAGAGTGAGTTAGGATCAGTCCGCCTAGCCAGTATTGGATCTGATGGACCAACTGCCTCTAGCCAAATGTCCCTTGCATATGTTCCACGGATCGCCAAGGCTAACAATTGGTCCGATGTGATTGAGCACTTCCAATGCCGTCGTGTCATTCTGCTGATCCACCTGAGGCAGTCCAGGATTTCTGGAGGCAATGTTGAGCAGTTCTGGAGTCGGATACAGCAACCTCAAGCCAGCAAGGTCAAGGCCGACTTGAAGGACCCTGTTGAGGATACCCATCATTGCTGTTGAATCCCTGTAAACCTTCTTGTAGATGAGTGACATTGTGTTCTGTGTATCATAATCCAGGTCATCCTCATTTAGATTCAGTTCCAGGCTTGACTCCTCACCCTCCAATGTCTGCCAGAAAAAGCCAACTGGCAGTTGGAATACCTAAAAGAATTATTGACTAGTATATCAAAATTATTCCAGAGACAAATGCAGTTAATTATATGGTACAACCTCATAGTTTGTTTACAGCGTTTTATAGGACATATGAGATCTGCTCATTGGATCTACTCATAAGCTGCTTTATTATCCCTTAATCTTCTAATTATACGCAGTTTTAAATTGAGCAAAATTTTTTACCAAAGGGACTGAGTCAAGGCTCTGAAAAAGCCAATTTATTTTTGTCAACTGGTTTATCATAAAAATGGCCGAAAGGAAAAGTGATGGCAGTTTTGAGTAACGTTTCCTTAATAAGACACATGTGCATAAATTTAATTAAAACAGTTGAATGTGATTGGGGGAAAAAATTAATCAGGGTTTATCACAGGAGCACATTTGCTATATATAAACATGCATTATTATTATTATATATATATATATATACTATAGGTAAATGTTTTATTCAGAATGCCTTCATTAAAAGATTTTCCAAGATACATGTATATTGATGTGATTATGGTTTTTGCTCATAAGGAGACCCTTCAGGAAATCCATAATGTCTGACTTTACATTAAATAATTTTATTTAAAAATACAATTCACAGGTGAGAATCTAAATCTACTGCAAAAGATGGAAACTCCAAACCTGTTTACTACTGGTAATATGAAGACATTGCTTCAGGAGGTTACCCTGGATGGCTTTATGAAATATACATTATTATTATTATTATTATTCTAATTTTTGCTAATTAATATTGCTTAGTGGAATGTAATCCATGCCATACATTGGCTGACACAAGGTGGTCTAGAAGTAAGTGACTAGGCTTATATAGTACAATATATTATAGAGATCACCACCGGTACTTCCATTTCACAAAAATTACAAAGGAAGCATTTACTTTATGGCTGAGTGTGTACAATTCAGTTGTCAAATTATTTCCAGGAACAAATCACGTTGGCAGCAAAATATTCAGATAAATACTTGAAACAAATCTTTTTAAAGTATTTAAGTATTATATTTAGGTATTTATAAATCAATTTCTTTGTGAAAGAATTTAAACACAAATGCAAATACATTTCATTTTGGAAAGCTCAAATATAAATACTTGAAAAAGTATATAAATTTTTTCAAATACAAATATTGTAGTATTTAACTCCACATCTGGTGTGTACAGGCTATTATGGAGATCTGATCACAGGGTCAGTGATAGCGCAGCTAGTTAGAGCATAGAATTTGTAGCCAAAGGGTCATGTGTTCAAGGCTCTGGGAGCTGCAATACTGTCATATGTCAACTGGTTCACTCATCCATAAAAATGAGAACCTGACAGGACGTGATGGCTATGTGTTTGAGTAACGCTTTGCACCTATAATGGCAGCATGTGTTATATGCTCCCTTGGCAGTTGAGATGTGTGTTGGGTAGAAACAGGTCTGAATCAGGGATAATACTACTGTACAGCGCCTCAGAACAGGGTTACCTGGTTCTGGCGCTATATAACCATGCATTATTATTATTATTAAATAGACCATGAGTACAAGAGATATGAAAATTAATACTTTATTAAAATTTGTTATATGTTATTATGATTTTATTTATATTCAACTGCTGAATAATAACAGAGTTCAAGGTCAAGTAGTACTGTGGTATTAGACTACCGGTACATCAAAATAAAAATACATTTTATGATAATTACCGTACATATAATACACTTAAGAAATATTGCTTTATTTCAATAAACCTTCCAACAGTAATTACACCTAATTTTGTTATATAACCACATAATCAGCATTAGCATCAGTTGGTATCAAGGTTGTGTTTAATACAGGCCTGGGATGGTCACATTTAGCGTCTAGGCAGAATCATGAATATAATTATATACTGGATTCTTCCATGTATACTGCACACCTTTTCCTTGTTTGTTTTGGGGATGATCGGTATACACCATAACTAAATGTGTCCAGCTTTTTAAAAGAAAATAGAAATAGACAAAACTCTCTGCTAGTGGCAATGGTTGCCATGTGCTTATTGCGTAAGCAATGATACATAGCTTTTCTTTTGCAGTGTACGAGTTTCTAACTGTACCCATGACATTGTTATTGCTATTTATAAAACTTAATTGAACTCTGTTCCCAGTTATTATAATAAATCACTCAATTCCTTTGTTTGTCTAATTATTATCTTTTATTATCTTTAATTGCCAAATGATCAAAAGGATCATTATACGAGGCATGAACATAAATCACTACCTTAAAAACTCAAATGCGTGGCATGCATGGAACAATATGGTAATAATAATAATAATAATATTTAAAAGGTTTGTATTGAATAAATATTTGTTTAGATGGAAAGCTATTGACCTTTTTATCATTTTAGATAGAAATGCTAAATCTGAAACAGGTCTGTAATTATTTGGAACATTACAGACCAAACTGTTTGTTTATTAATCATTTTACAACAACAGCTTTATCAATATCTAGATATCGGTGTAAATTTTTCAATTATAACTAACTTATGTAAATACATTTCAAATTTATTTGAGATAAATACTATTATTAACACTGATGTCTGAATATTTAAAAACCCATCAGAATTCTGTTGTTAGACAGTGTCTAGCATCCTTTAACTATTGTGGGTCCTGGCCAATAGATTTTGTAACTGTAAATATATTAATAAACATTTGGAATATAACCATAGCTTATCTGGATACATTCCAATATCATGTGTCTGTATATCTAACTGTATTTGAGCAACTTTAAATATAACTGTAACTTATTTAGATACATTTACAATGTATCTTCCCTGGTTCTGAATTAATCAGACTATCCGTCTGCTGTAAAATGTGCCGAACACACTTAAAACGAAATTAATACCATATGTTTGGTATGGTGTTCACAAAATAATTGATGTCTGTAGTATATCAAATTTATTTACATAAACCAGTGTTTGTTCAAATAAATCAACAGCTGATTTGGGAACAATTCAATCTGGCACATTTAACGATTGTTCAATATAACAACCTTGTAAAATATTAACTCACCTTGGATGTCGCGAGGCAGTCCGGATTCACTTGTATAAAGGTAGATAAAGGTTTTCTCGTAATATTGGGAAGTGGGGGGCAGTAGGCAAAGGTATCACCATCCTGACCCTGATTGCCCTTGGTGACCTCCAATGAGACTAGATCCTGTAACCAGGGACAGACATCATGGAGTGTGTTTCTTGAGAAGTATTTGGTGAGAATCTGTTGGAATGGTGAGGAGTCTTTGATTTCATCTCGTTTCTGCAAGTAGAAATAGGAAAAGTGACTATAATATTTATATTACAGTGTCTACAGACTTGAAAATATAAAATCAAGTTGTAGGCTTTATTTGTGGCCAGAACACAACTGGAGGGGGTTAGTTTGAGTGGGGGATGCCCCCCATTTCAGCAGTCAAAATTTGGGAAACAAACAACAATGAGCGACATGAATGGGAGAATAGACAATACACCTGTATAAATTAGCGTTAGATTGCAGAAGGAGCTTTTTCACACGCATATATAGTATAAAAGTTACTTGAATATAATTACACAAATAAGCCAATAAAAGTACAGACAATCCTTTTCACCCAAAAAAGGTTTGTCCAAAAAAGGAGGAAATAAGTAGATCTAGCAGAATCATGAAGTAAAGGATATTCTTTGAAATAAAGGAAATATGGCACACTGCATTAAACATTTAAAATATTACTGAATTTCCAAGAGATCTAAGTTGGAGAAGTTTAAGACTTTTCATGATATAAATAAACAGATCAAGGCACACAAAAAAAAACAGCAACAAAAGTGATCGACAAAGGGGGGAATACCTAAACGAATTTTATTATCTAAATAATTGGTTTATTGCCATATAGATATTTTGTTAGTCAGCCGTACCTAACCAAGTTGATTTAAATATCAATCTGTCCCACAAAATATCAGCTAGCCTAACATATAAAAAGTTAATAGCCTTGAAAAAGGGAAAATATAAAAATTTGAGGCCACTATATTTGAGTTAACACGAGACTTCTACATTAAATGGACAGTTATTCTCTTGTTATGGTACGCCCTTAACCATTAACTAACATAAGATGAGTATATTTGGTGCGAATCACACCTGGAACATATAACCAAGAGAGCATTCCATTCCCTTAACCCACATCATAGAAATTTGTAGCACAGTACTCAAACTATTGCGCCATCAGAATGCCTGAGTATATATAACTGTTAATTTCTATAATAATGTAATATGTATATTACCTGAAATTTTCAAGTAATGTGTATTAAATCTCAGTTAGCAATACACAACTATTACATGACAATAACAGGTAATATACACATTGCCTGATTATACAGATTAACTGTAACATATATATATATATATATATATATTATGAATAGTTTACAGTGGTGACAAAGTAATATATTGCTGAGGTACTTTTAATTCTTATAAATTATGTTTCCTCATCAGCAAAAGATTGTGAACTAGCTGCCTCATTTCTTAGCTTCAATATAACAAAGTAGCCAAATTTTGTGGTTTATTACAATATTATTGCAAGCACAATATACGATGTTACTAACATCGAGTTTATCATTTTATTTGTTTTCTAAAACGTCAGTAGTGTCTTGCAATTCATTTAATGCTTGTAATATGCACTTTGAAAATACAAACCTTTTCAGCAAAACATGCACTCGTTTAGCATTGCATTTAGTACAAACAGTAAAAATGCCATACAAACCGAAGAACTACGAACCAACAGGCTGTAGATGTCGTAAAGAGTTTCATAACAAATAGGCTAACCATTAAGAGCATTCAAGTTTACTTCCCACACAAACCATCAGCTCCTTTAATTCGGTGGTTTCCCAGCTGACAGCGAGCCAGTACTCATCTAAAATGACAAGACATTAAATGCCAAGAAAATTCCATGACCAACCCGCATCTTAGATCTGGCCTTTCCTGGAGCATCCCTGGCAGTAAACTTTTCGACTGGAGTGACGGCTATGAAGAGTCTGAACTCGCCATTGAGCACCATCTGCTGCAGACCAACCACGTGGAACGGGGCCGGAGAATGGACGGGTTCAGAGGCAGGCGTCTTCAGGAAGTCGAAATTGTCAGGAACCAAAGACAACAACCATGCTATTAATGTCGTGTAACTTGCTGATAGACCGGCACCTAAAACGGATGTCAGAAATGGAGAGGTTATAAATGTGAATGCGAGAAGTCAAATAAATGGATCAATATGTGAGTTTGTGAATGACTAAGTGCCTATAATGTTTCGGTTATTTTTAATCGGCAGTCTATACTCGGGTGTCATCTCTCTCCTCTCTCTTTGTATCCATGTGTGTGAGTGTGTGCATGCATGGATGGATATGTGTGCGTGTGTGTAACCAAACGTGCACATGAGATCTCACCTTTGTCAACACTTTTATGTGATGCACCTCGGTGTACAACCATCTCTCCGTTAGACGAGAGATAGACTGATAGTAGGACAAGTTCTACATCAGTGGTCAGATGATGAGGAATGGCCTGAGGTGATGGTTCATAGGAAGCATCCTAAATAAGTAAGACATAAATAGTTTAATAAAATGACGACCTATTAAACTTGTATAACAGTTTATATAATCTTAATATAATATTGGACTCTTACTACACATTTATGAATTGTATGGTTCCTGCTATTAAGGATCCTTTATTAAATTATTATTATTATTAAAATTTGGTTGAGTAAGTGAGTAAGATATATATATATATATATATATATATATATATATATATATATATATATATATATGATCATTATAATTCTGATTACAGGTGATTTGACTTTTTGTTAGCTTGACATCTCTCTTGTCCGTGTGGACAAGTCATATTTTAGTATACAGAAAATGTTATTTCAAATCAAATCATACCAATCTCTTCGGTGACCATCCTCTTCAGTGATTAGCACCCACAATGACAACCAACCCCAGTGACATCTAAATGACTACTTAACTCCGAGTGAACATCGCTCCAATATTAAACCTACCCAGATGACCAGTGTTAGACATTTAGCTGCTAAACACACAGTTGTTGTTATTGTCGTTATTATTGTTGTTATTTAGCCTCAGCGCAAGTCGCACTGAGGACTTAAGGTTGTAGGGATGTCCCTAAGGAAATAAATTCCACAAACACGGGTATGCCAGTCAGATTTGAACCCACAACCTGAAAGTTGGTGAGCTCTGGTGGCCTAGTGATTAAGCACCCGCCACTTGGTGCCAAGGGTCACAGGTTTAATCCCAGTAAGAGGTCAAAACTGTTCTAGACATTCATTTCTCCACTCACAACATCGTGGGTGGATGACCACATTAAATAGTGATGCGGTCTCCCCTGGAGTATTTAAAATAAAGGGGGACATTAAAAAAACCCTGATGACATAAAACACTCTGGCAGTGACCACCCTCAGGGTATTTCGGTTCCCTCTCTCTGTACTGCTCTCTTGTGAGTGGTGGGGGAGGAGGTTTCTTTACCACTCAAAAATATAGAGGCTGTGCTGAATAAGCGACAGCCTGGGGATTCTCCCCGAAAAACAAAACAAAACCAACCTGGAAGTTTGCACCACTGTGCTTTAACCATTGTGCTACTGGAATACCCTTCTCCTAAACACAGACACAGTAGGATACATTACTGTTGTCATATATTACCATATCATGGGTAAAACTCCTTACAAGAAATTCTGTATCATATTCTATGCAATACAATGGACCATGATTTCCAAATATTTCGCTTTTTATTTGAATCCATCCTTAAAATACCCAGCCACAAACACCATAATATCATGATTAATGGATCATGATCATGATCATGCAGTATCACGTAATATTTCTAGACACAGCCACTATTTGTTTTCCCTTTAATAACATGGCTAGGTAATTATTATCAATTATGACTGGCATCATGATATTAAATAAATTACGGGCATGTAATAGTTAATGTGTTAAATAGCTTGCCAACTAATACTAATCTTCTCATGAATGTGTAAAGGTACGTGATTAGAACAGATATGAAACTGTATTAAGGAGACATGAGATTTGTTTTGTCATTAATTGTCAAGGTGTACCATGATTATAATGTCATAATAAATATGGTATGACTAAATACCACAATGTGACAACATATAATCTTTTGGTCACGTTATAATCAGCATTGCTTGTGTCCCCCAAACCTCACGTTATAAAGATTTTAGTTGTTTTGACAGCTAGTCTTAGAGGTGGTCTCTCAATTCAATGCTTCCTCACCTCACAGTTGTCTGTTTCAAAATAAATTCAGAATTTGGAAAAGATGATATTTTCGGGAGACAATCTTATGAAATACATGGCTAAATGAGTTGAATTGAGTTGATTTGGGTTATGTAGCCTTGGCGCTGATCATGCCAGGGACATGTGGCTGAAGGATGACTCCTTATAGGAAAACATCACACAAATACAGGTGGGAGCCGCATTTGAACAAAGAACCTAGAGATTTGCGGCACTGCGTGTTTACCACTGCACTATTAGAGCACATTGTCTTGATAGGTAACACATTCCTCCTACAACAATACCAGGACCTTAGATTTGAACCATGTCTTCCCACACATCATAACCATAACTTATAAAAGGGTATCATGTTCTAATTCATTCAGAGGCAGTAATCATGCAAGTCTCAAAGCTGAAAAATCGTGTGCAAGTGTCTACCCGCTCTGTTAATTCAGCTATAGCTGTTACTATGCTAACAATAACAGCTGTCAGCAATCAGTATTTTCAAGTAAAACAGCACTAACTGTGTCAAACAGAGTCGGTGTGGCCTCAGCACACTTTGCATGACCTCTGTCACTCAGTGTAGGTCGTACAGCCTCCAAACATTGACCCAATCTCAATCGTGACTGTCGCTCATTCTGTCTTTGCTCCTGTAACTTCCTGTAAATGAAAGGTCAAGGACATCAATGTCACCAACGAGTGATGGGTTCACTTTACTGTATTACTTGTATACTTAGATACAACCAATAAGGATATTTAGATACACCTAATACTGGTGTATATTTACAGTTGGGTACAACAAGAACAGTCAAATTTTTCGATACATGAAATAGAGGAGAGTACTTTAATTGTGTTTCACTGCCAAAATATATGAACTTGAGTAATATTATTAAATTACATATAAACATTTTAAAGAAATTATCTTGCCAAAAGTTTACTTTATAAACACATTTAACAGATTTAATGGTCAGGGTGTGATAGAGAAGCATGACCATATCTATCATAAACTCGATGATACAAAATTCTATTCAAGGAAAATGTACATAAATATTATAAACATGAACCTGGCTGCTGCTAATTTTTCCGTCTTTTCCTTATCAGGGTCTGTTACTGTTTGTTCGGGTTTTGAAGCAGCAGGTTCTTCAACAGATTGTCTCGTTGGAGGTGGCACACGGAAACACGGTGCCAGCTTCTGTGCTTGAGTCCTGGGTCTGCTAAGAAGGTCATTTGTTCTGTAAGGATAAAGAAATGACTAGATTAAAAAAGATTTGAAATAGTAACGACGATGATGTTTTTATAGTTATTGTTATATGAAATTTACAACGCTGATGATGATTGATTGATTGATGTTTTACAGCAACTTTTGTGCACATGGTAGGCTAAATTGGCCAAGCGACCTCCAAAGGTAATGAAGCGAAGTCAAAGATGAAACATCCTACAGATGTTCCCATGCTGAGATTTGAACTCAGGTTGTAGTGATCTGTGGTCCAACATATGTGCTATTAAACTAGACCACAGGGGCACCCAAAATTTACAATGCATTCTTTTTTATTTACAGAATAGGCTGTTGGTACAAAGAATTGCAATTAGAATAAAACTGACCAAACAAAAATGATAACAAGGTTAGAGAGAGCAATTGTTTTACGGACACTTTTGCGCAGATGTTACGCTAAATAGGCTGAGCAACCTTTACATGTAATGAATTGAAGTGAAAGATGAAACACCCTTCAGATATGCTCACGTCAAGAATCAAACTCAGGTGGTAGTGATCTGTGATCCAACATGCTACCAGTTGGACCATGGAGGCACCCCTGGTCATATATAAAACGTATGCCTTAGGGGCTTATCCATTGGGAAATAAGACACAGGTAACACTCATCAGAGATCAATCCTATGTTTTGGAGGTTTGTGATGCTGTACTCTACCAATTGCATCACAGAACCACTCAAACCACCAGCATACAAAACTTTACAACCGAATCCTTAAGGTGGTTTTGATCCAGAAATGAGTGCCATGTTGGAATGAAATTGATTACTGTGGATTACTATTAATATATGAGTTGATACTATCGGTGAATCATATGGGAATATACACTAATGTACAAAATGTCAAGTACTTGGAAAAATATTGCCAGATATCAGTTTCTGACTAGAAGCCATTTTTGTTTTCATATTCAAATGATCACATTGAGAACACACTGACCCTGACTTGTTTACTTTACGTTTCATCATCAGCTGTTCTGGTAAGGTACCAGTCTTCTGGAGTGATTGTTTGATGTTTTTTCTCTGCTCGATCCACTTTTGTGTGTCTTCCTCATCACTAGAACTACTACTGCAATAATATATACAAGTTATTTAAGTATATGCCATCTAGATTGAAAGTATGAAAAAAGTACTTCACTTATTAAATAATGCAAAGCATTGATAACTAGTTTATGGTTCATTAGTCTTTAATTTGTCTTTCTTCGTAGTTCAAATCCTCAAAAGCTTTTCTAGTATGCTTATAATTTTTAATATATCTATAAATCAACAGCTTCGTCATGTGCATGTAAACATGCACACATGCACATACACACATTAAAATTAAAAAATCTATGCACTGGTAATTATATCAACCTGGTTATACTTGCACAAAGTTGTTATATACAGCAAAAAAACAAAACAGCTACACTCGTAGAGTACATAACAGCAGGAAGCCAATATTTTAGAATAGTGATCTGACTGGACATGGTTGTACAAATTTAAATACGAGAAACAACCAAATTATTACAAAGGTTTTCATGGGAAGGAATTGCAGTGAGTAAGAAATCCGCACAGTGCGTTTAAATATCTCAATCAGTGAACACGATTTATGGATTCCTCACAGAAATCACAAATCTTGCCAGACACAATTGTATTTCAGGTTTTTGCAAACATGTACATCGATCATTATATAATAATTAGTGCATTCTGCAATAGCTTTGTTTCATTCACGATGAAATTAACACACTAAAATTAAGACGGACATTCGTGAAAACCAACCCTCTTTCAAGAGTCTGTCGTTTAAAATGCCATTTAAATGCTGTTTAATGTGTCTTCTAGTGTTATATTTATTAGAGACAACATCAGCTAAGCATAAATAATCTGCTTTTTACAATAATTTAATCTTGCCAAATATTATCCAAACTGAGAAAAGAAATTGCCTTCATTTCAGTTACTGCAGCTGTGACTGTGCCATGGACAGTTTCAATGTTACATATTGTCATTTAGCTGTATGGTCAACATTAACACATCATATTTTATTATGTTGTCGAGAAGGGTACGCTGGTACCCAAAACGCGAAGATGGGGAAAAGCATGCGGATAATATGGACCAAATCGATCAAAAGATAATCAAAACATTATCGTATAATATCGTCTGTTCAGCATAGAACTTAAGAGATGATTGATTATTTGTGGATGGCACAATTTCTATAATTTATATTCTCATGGATGTTTCGTACAATTTGTTAGCCAAATTTAGGAATTTGTTTGTTACTGAATATTTCATTGAAAAAAAAAATGAAAAAAAAAAAAACACACACACACACACACCATCATCATTATCATCTTGTATCTAAAATATTCATCACATATCTGGATCTATATGTATAGGTTTTTATATAAGAAAACTGGGATTTCGGTCCCTCCATGATTTCAGATACAAGTTTTAATGCTTCAACCATAGAACCCTATTTATGAATATTCCCCAAAATCACAGAATAGCTTATTTATTGATATGAGCCATCATTCCATGGTGCTAACAAATTAGCAATTACCATCAGTTCTATAGAATAAGGTAAAGAACTATGGCCTACTTGATCAGACCAATTAATAACAGACTTACTCCTCCTGTCGTTGTGGGCGGATACCAAGAACTCTCTGTACCCTCTCAATGCTTTGCTTCTGCTGCTTGACCTTCTCATCAAACCTTCGCAAGTCAAGATACACAGTCTCTGGCTCGTCCTTCTTATGGGAAGGTGGAGAATGTGTCAATTTACCTGTTAACATAAACAATATTGTGTATTTCTATAGTTTCTGGGCTTACTCAAGGTGATCTGATGACAACATATTTAATAACTGTATATAGCACTTGTTTCAAGTGCATAATGGATTTAACTCAGCTCAAGTGATGCCAATTCCAGTTAAGCCAGTTAAGATGAGGCTTGGATTGTGCACAATAAATGAAAATGCTGTTGTTTTACGCCCACTTTTGTGCACTTTATAGGCTAAATGGGTTGAGAGACCTCCAAAAGTAATAATGTGAAGTGAATGATGAAACACTGTTCTAACAATAGACAGATCCAGGTTTGAACTAAAGTATTACAGATCTGTGGTCAATCACACTACTAGTCAGGGCATGGAAGTGAGCTCCCTGCTGTTGACTTTGGCTGGCAGTACAAGACATAAATGTGACAGATGATTAAGTGAACTACTAAATATTTACAAAATAGCTTTTAATTTTCAATCTGGTAACTTTCTCATAGAAGCAGTACCTTTAACATAACCAAAGACACATAACTGTAAACAAAATGATATTTTGTTATTGTATTGTGTGTCATTTTTTAAATATTTTTGGCACATACAATTATTTATATGTTTTATAATGATAAATAATTTATATATAAATTTTTTTGTGGTTTATCATTCAGTGATGAATTATGCCTGAAAAATAAGGCAATTTAGTTTAACCAAGATTATGATATTTCTCAGTATTAGGCCAGTCTTAAACATAATCTTGTTGGGCATTACCCGACTGTATGACTCCAAAACCGCTGTATGGCCTTATGGAATTGTGAAGAAATGAAAAACACATTTCAACTATTTTTTCATGCTTAAATTCTGCTTGTATTTGTCATTTGATTGGTGATTTGCTTCGACAGCCAGCATGATACATCGATACTCTCTAAATTTTGGTAATATCAAGTCCTTTTCGGTCATTGAAATATCAGCGCACTTTACTGTGTGCGTATAAGGGACGAATTGGCTTGCTTGTGGGGGTGATTATGCATGGTGACATTATCTATGGAACAACGTTTAAACCCACATGCAGATATGATTATCTGTCAACTGAGGAATATTTGTTAAAACGAAGTGGTTGCATAGCCGAGCATCAGAACTGCATTGCTAGCGTTAAAGGTCCAAGCACTTAATGCGCATGCATTGACTCCCGATGGTGGAAAAGGCATGCGCTAACTCCTGAACCCTTTGTCTCTTTTTTTTAAAATATGGCGGTTAAGCATAATAATTAATATACTTTTATTTGGTCTAAAGTTAGGTTGAGGCTTTTGACATCTTTGAAGATGTTCAAACAAGAATAAAGGAGATCGAAGATATCACATCTGTCTAACTATCTTTTTATATCTGAGCATCCGAAACAAGCCAAAATAGGCACTTGCACATTGAGTGCTCGATCCTTTACACCAGTATACATAGTTCTGTGTCCGAGCACTGGAAAAACGCACATTTGGTGCATGCACATTGAGTGTTCGGACCTTTAAAGCCAACGAACACGGTTCCGATGGTCGGCTATGCAACAACGTCCTTGTTAAAAAATCTTTCAACAAATCAGTTGTTTTGTGTACATTCGTACTACAACAATAGCAAGCAATAGTGGTGGACTGATGTTTTCCTTATCGTACTGAATGACCTTAAATGAAACAATACATTTTATCAGATGCAACATATTTTGTGTTCCGCATTATTCACTTCAAATGGTTCCACACATTATCATATTCACCACAAGACAGACGAACAAAAGCTAACTATCATTGAGGGAGATATGCTTGATGGTGGGGGGAGGGTGCTAGACGATATCTGGTCACCGAACCTTAGTTATTCTTGATATTCAATATGTTGTTGGTGGTTTTAACAAATAAATAGTGGTTTTACATTTATGTGTAATGATCTGATCAATGACCGAAAATACATCGTCAGAACTCATGTGCAGTTTCGTGGTATGATTTCCTTTTTGGTGCCAAATTTGAAGGTCCAAAACAAGGGTGAGTTGTGATGATCGTGAATTGTTAGTAGAGTCCGAAAAACTTTTGAAAATACTAGTTGAATTGAGTGAGTCTATATCTGAAACAGGCTTGTAAGTTGTATAATATCTATCTAGTCTGAATTATTATTGGCATGCGTGTAGCTGAATGAAAAAAAAAAACCTTCATGAACAATATATTCCACTAGATAATCTATAAAAAATATGTATAAAAAGAAATAATTCCTACCTACCGTATGGATTTGTTTTGCCCATGTAACACCCAACCAATTTTTTTTAAGACTGGCGCCTTACTTGTGCTATATACTAAAGGTCTACACACACATACACAACACACACACGCACACACACACAGTTATTTTAATGATTGTGCAAATATTATCAGCGCACAAGAATCAACAATGTAATTATTTTTAAATGTATGGCCCACTTGAAAACTACTTTTGCCAGCTAAATCTCAACTGTAGATTAGATGCAAAATTTTAAAATCAACCATTAATCTCAGCTAGATATTAATTAAGTTTTCTTTTTCATATGGGACTAAGTCAGAACAAGCAACTTACTTGTGGGAAGGTTGATGAGATCACTGGCTGGAATTCTCGAGTGGACCTCTGAATGTTTACCTACACCTGTTTTGTGTTTTTATATATATATATATATATATATATATATATATATATATATATATATATATATAAATACACAAAACACACACAATAAAAACAATTAATACAAAATACCATAAAATACCTAACAAAGGAATTATCAATTAATTACAATACTCCAGGCTATAAATAACAGACAAATTAAAACAATTACAGGATCTCTAAGCCTTCAAAAGCTTTTTTTTAATATTTAATGCTATACCCACATAACTATCATAACAAACATGTACATACTTTCAGAGCTGACTGACAAGTTATGAGCAGTCTTAATATCTTTCAGTCCCCCTGGCCATTTCTTTAGGGCTCCTGTACTGGGGTCTATATCAGTGAGACCTGTTCCTGACTGTTCCACAGACAGCTGAGCAAGCTTCTCTATTAGAGAGGGACCCTCTTTTTCTTTCGGTGATGGGAGATTTGTGGTGGATGGAGCGGGTATTACGGGATCCGATATCCTTTCCACTGTAACTGATATGATCTCATCTAAAACATATATGGTAATGAAGATAGACAGATAGATAAATGTATTTTAACAGTTTCCATAAAAATACAAAGATATACACATGCAGTAATGAAAATAACTGTCAAGCAAGTATAAACAAGCTCATTACTTACCTATTAATATATATATATTATTTCATTGTTAGTCAAATTAAGACCATTCTTTTCATTACTTTAAGAGGTGATGTTGATTTTGAGGATACAACTTATAAGTATGATAATCAGCCGTAAGTAATTACTTGATCTTTCCTCATTCTAGATTAATAAATATTGACATCAACCCATATAATTCACCAATGGATTTTTTCTTCTTTTTGTAAACACTTTTAACCACACCTGTTGTTAGCATAACTCTAAACACATAAAAGCTATCAATCAGAAATGCTCTGTATTTTATATTTCACATTAATATCTGTTAATTTCTGATTCAAACAGAAATTATGACAACGTGATTATGGGAGAATTTTCTTTAATTGTCATCTATGCCCAAAAGCTTCCATTTACCAAGCTAATTTGATATAAAATCTTTAAAAAAATATTAAATAATTAAAACAATTGTAAGATGGTTCAGAGAATAGTTACTCACCTATATTAATGTTATCTAATATAAGTGTCGGGGGCGTTGCTGGTATATATCTAGAGACCACCTCAACACAACTGTCTTCTTTCTTAACATCCTTGCCAATAACTCGTATACTGACATCAGATCCATTTGATTCTGATATCCTGTTATGTTTATCAGGTTTTTCTCTAATAGACAAGTCAATGTTTTGGACTAACTTCTGCTGTACTGTCCCTACTCCATCGCAAGACAGCCAGTTATCTCTGAGAGGTGAATCTGGAGGCAACATAGACTGTTCGTGTCCTCCGTGGATTGGGCTATCTACGGTGGCAGACACACCAACGGAGCTATATTTACTTTCATCTCTTGGTCCTGCTATTCCTGGCTCATCACCAGCTCTTCTCATCATATGTTCTACGCCTGACTTTATACCAAGCGTTGTTACATGTGGCTCAGCAAACTTCAACTGCTCAAGATGTGGTATGAGATCGTCATCAAAGAAACTGTCATCATCTTCATCATCTTCTTCTTCATCAGTATCATCAGTCGGAGCCTGTAGTGCTCTGTGAAATATCGGGACATCTTCTTCTGAACTGACCTAAAGGTAAATGTGTCATAATTGTTAACACCAATTTGCTAATGAACATATCAGGAGCTCTTTACAAACTAAAACATGGAAATGCAACTTTCCACAAAATTTTAACTCTGAAGAGTACAATCATAAATAAAAAAAATATTCTCTGTCAAGTGTTATTTTTCCTGAGCATTGCAATTCATCAGAAATAAAGATTCTAGACTATGTGACTTGTAAATTAATATATTAATTTCTAGATGTCAGAAAAAATCTATAAAACATTTATATGTTGCTACCTCAATTAAAGGAAATCAAATTTCAGGTCAAAAGTGAAGCCACCCAAAATTTTGTGAGAACAGGAAAATGTTCTTTAAAAAAACTGTACTGAATAGAGAACATTTTTGGACACTGTACTACTGAAGACCCACACATTCAGTGAAACAATGAATTCATGCTTGCATTCTAGCCATAAGTTGGCTGAACACAGTAATGAGCAATATTTAATACACCAAATACCCGTACATTTATCTTATAATTAAATACATGAATAAAATTTGACTGAAAGGCAATTATTTTATTTTGTAAATTTAGTATAGCTTCCTTTAACAGCATGTAGGGAATCATAGAGTAGAACACTTCTAAACCCAACTCAGCAGCAGGGGGTAATCTAATTCATGAAAAGAATGCTCCAACAATTAAACAAACTCACATCAGAGATCTCAAAATCAATTGTAGGCAGACTTTTTTCTATCTCCGCAAATATACTGTCCAGAGCCGGCTTTGATGTTAGAATTCTGTGGCAGGATTTCTGGAGTAGTTGTATTACAGGTGGAGCCACCATTTTCTGCCTGGTCAGCCATGTCTCTTTGGAAAACATAAATTAATGTAATATGTGAAAAGTGTCAAATCTCTTATATATATAGTAACAGAAAACAATTTGTCTAGGTTAAAAATACAGTTTTAGTATGGATGTTTGGAGCAGTTGCATGGATTAAATTTTGTATTTGTTATTTAAAATGCAAACTGTAGAAAATATTTATTTCAATAAAATTCATATAACCTTTCCAATTATGTTATCAAACAATAATTTATGACGATACAGAAAAAGTAACAGAAAACTGTCATATAATAGTGTCTATATTTCAATGGACAATATTTGAAAATACAGTCATATCTGGGTAATTTGGTATGTTTGACACATAAGAAATATATTACATTTAATTACAAAGAATGTTGGATATATTAACCAATATAATAAATGTATAATAATTAAGTGCTTTGGTATGTAACACATGGCTTTTCTTAAACAATGATATACGTTTTAATGTACAGTTGGTGTTTTATAATTTATGATGGAAGCCACTATCAAACCATACTCATATCAGGGTTGCAAAAAATCATGATTCTTTTTTTAAATATCACATTAATTGTTTTAATAAGATTTTTTTATTAAAAAAGTCAAACATTTCATCAGCATGAGATAACTATCAATAGTGAACCTATCTGACTGTTAACCTTATATACCCATCCTAGCTGAACACCAGGTACTTAAACCTTGACACAATAATCCCCTAGATATATAGAAAAGATATGATGCATGCCACGTGTCAGATCATCCAAAATTTACCACATTGAAGCTTTGTTTGACACCTTCTATTGTGTTGATCTTCCAAGATCATCCCAACCATAGATGATCTGGGAGAATTGTCACTCAACTGTGACTTAACTATTAAGACTACATTAATTGGTAAAATCTAACTGCAATTCAATCATAAATACGGTAGCCATTAAGCCGATACTTCGAGTCAATATTATTACCCTAAATTTTTTAGGTCCACTTAATGGCCAGTGCTATTTCAGGGTAGAAAAATTCAGTAATCACGAGAACAAAAATTCAGGGTGTCTAGACTCTAGATCTAGTCTATATCCAAACAGACATCAATCATCATTTTGATCCAAACTCATGCAGTCAGGGAATAAAAATAGAAGTGATACAAGTTGGTGATAATAATTCATGGCCTTTTAACAAAAATCAATCATTATATGTAGAATTATCTGATTTTTGTAATTATGGATATATGTTGTTGCACTCAGTAGGACATTTCATGACTTTCAAATTGAAGGCAGCATCAGTAAAACTCATACCCAAAAGCATTGCATTTCATTTGTTTGGTGGCAAAGACATCGTTTCAAAGAAGAACGTGTTGATCATTGCAGTAATAATATATAGGATTACTGAAAACGAAACAAATCAGTTTTATAATCATCTTACAATGCAATCTTGTCTTTTAAATACTTTTAACTGTATAATGTCTTTCCATAGTTCACTTTCTGGATCACAACCATGATGTTCACTAATGTTTTGTTTTTTGCTATTTTCTGCATCCATCACCTAAAAATTATACAGGGAAAAGTTTAGATTTTTATGTGGGCTTAATTTTAGGCTTAAAATATGACATTGGTTTAATATAAAAATAATTTTATTTTTATTTCCAGTGGTGCTGGAGATGCAAAATCTTGCATATGAGTTACAGAGTGACACCCCTGAAGAGTTGTAGATAAATTACGGAAAAGTCATAATTAAATATTTGGATATGGATATTAATTCAAATTTATTTTGATTTGTGTTTTGCAACACAATTTGATAAATCTTCCCAAAAAGTAATCACTGGTAGCCTATAAATTAATCTGGTAAACTGTCAGTTGATTATTTGTACCAGACATATAAAGTGGTATTAATTATTCCACGATTGGTAAATTCGAAAGATTAGTAAATAAATTAGTGGTCCATCTAACGATAACCTGATGAACCTCCTATATAATTTAATCAATGGCACCACATAGTAAGCTAAATGTTAACCTGGATTATGCACTATCGTCGACTCAGCGTACCAAGTTTATAATTTCTAGCTGCTAGCCTAGAGTAGCTGTAGCCAGATAATCTGCTATAATAATTTTTCTTATCTGACCAGTCAAAGATTATTTAATTAGAAATTGACAGCTGGTGAACTATAACCGGAGATATAACTGTATTAAATTCCCATCCCCAAGGGGAAAAAAACAACCCGAGAAACCTGGAATAAAACTTTAGACTGTTTATATCATTTGCCAGTCAGGTTCACTTCCGCTACGAAATATGTAGGAGCTGCTGTCGCAAGGCAAGCCAATCGTGTAAAATTTACTAAGATTATTTCGATTCGAGCTTAGGTATCATATAAACTATGTTTAAAAGGTGTAATTATTTATATCCTAACCTACTAGTTATTGTACTAAAATCCGTTGTCGTCATCGGTAGAACTCAGAGAAATAAAATAATTTGAACAAAAACGTCTTGGTCAATTATCGATTCCCATAGCAATTATGACAACAACATTTCGTTAAGTGATTATTCTGTAGATATTAACGGGTATAGATGACGTATGATGCCATATTTTATTATAAAACAATATGACGCACCTACCGTCTTAATATACGCAAAGAACTACATTAAAATCTCTTCAGAATGCTTGCTAGGCCTCGGAAGCAAACATTTTTACGGAGACCGTGTACGCACTTGTAGAGCAGACAACAATGGTACAATCACTAGATGGCGTTCGGCGGTTAGCAATAAATTCGCAAGAGGCGCCACTGACGGCTAGCAGTTTGGACACAGAACAATATTGAGATATATACATATATACCAAGCTGATCGCATAGATTGCTACAAATGTGGGTTCAATTCTAAGAATAAGTCTGAGGGGCGCTTCATCATTTATTTAACTTCATTACTTTTGTGGATTGCTTGACCTATCTAGTCTACCATTTGCATAAACTAAGCATAAAACATTTAGTTATCATTTCTGCAAGTCATTAGCTACTAAGCAATTAATTAACAAACAATATCTCAGGTACAGAACTCTCTGCCAATGGAGGAAAGATGAACTATATAATGCTTCAAATCACAACATCCAGGTCACTAGCTGTTAGTAATAAACCAAACAGAAACAGGGCATTTATCTATGTGGTTCCCCATTATCTATATATAAACCTCTGGGAAGCAACCCCTTGGCCACATGACAAAGTTAAGACTAAATCTCACCAAATCCACTCACTCACTTCAAATATACGTCTGCATTCATCAGAGTAACTATGTAATTGATTTTGTCTTGCAGTAACATTTGTGCCTCCAAAGATAGTGAGATCAAATGAAAGATGTAACATCCTTCGGTCATTGTCTGGCTAAGTTTTAAACAGGGTTGGCATGTTTTTTATACGGACGTTATTAACACTGACTTGTAATAAACTCAATTTAAATAAAATGCAGCTATAAAATAGTAAAATGATAAATAAATAACATCTACTACAGCACGACGACTGTAATACATACAATAAGTAACACAGCAATTGAGTTAGCATACTAATCCACATTTATATGATACCCAATAGCCAGTCTAATTGACCCCTACACTAATTACTTAACTATATCTGGCATGTGGGTAATTACTACTTGTATATACAGTAGATAATCTACTACTCTCATAATAACCCTTTATCTAATATTGACACATACATATATTGTAAGGTTTTTAAGATGTGACTTCATTACCCAGGTGACATATCATAGTGTTAAAATGTGACTTCATTTTGCCTCATTACAGAAAGCCAGTCTGAATTTAATCTGAAGCAGTGTTATACTTTCTCATGATCATAGTGTTATATCACATTGATACATACCTGAATGTTGGCTTAAATTATAGATAAGATTCAACTAATACTGTGATTATTATTTGATATCCAGCCTTTAGTACTGTATAAAGGTGGAAGGCCACAGAATTCCATATGGGAACATTTTTACATGTTGCCACTGGAAATAAGATATATGCTAAGTGCAAAAAGTGTGGTCATCAGCAAGCTAATAATGCTGCCAGAATGCAAGTTCACTAAACAAAATGTTCAATGGATTCAGTTTCATCAGCATCAATTGAGCGAATATTTTCCAACTTTGGAAATATTCACACTGAAGTGCACAATCTTCTAGGCAACAGTAAAACTTTTAAGCTGGTATTCTGCTATAGGATTCTCAGAGGCAGTGTTGAATTAGACTATTAACTGTTCAGATAGACAATATTCATTTTGTGTGCTGAAGAACGATGAAGTTCATTATTTTGCTATATTCTTAGTATTCAGGTACAAAGACGTGTCAAATATTGAGTGGTGTGTTAATAAAAATTAATATATGTGATGAACGACTTCCATTAAGACTAGTAGAATTGGCTTATAGTTCTAATGAATGAGGTTTTTATGTTTCTTACAATGTATTGTAAAAAATAGCTTTTTTACAGTAAAAACCCAACCCTGGTTTTGAACCCAGGTACCAGAGGTCTGTGGTCAACCACACTACTATTTATACCACGAAGATGCCCTATCCATTCATTAAAGTATTCATAAAATGACTGACTTGAAAATCAGAACACAGAGAATCTGACATAACTGAAGTAAATTTAATTTTTATTTGAACTCTTTCGTTAACTAAAATACAAAATATGATGATGGTAAATAGGAAACCTCACACTACAGTATTGTTTACTGTGAGAAGGAGCTTTGAGTCATTACACACATATTAACTGATTCATATTTACTTCTTATGACCTTCAAACATCGTTTTTTCAAAGGTCTTGAGCCACCTGAAGGATATCTTGATACATGGGTGATTAAAAAAACAGAGATAAACACAAGACAAAGATAAAATATGAAAAATGTACATACTGGGACTGGTAAAACTATTGTAGGATGTTGGATATAAAATGAATATTTATTTCACCAAATAGAAAAGTTTAACATAAATAATGGTGTCTACAAATAACAGGAATAACCTGTAAAATATACAAACTTTAACAAATGGATTGAGTCACCTTAAACATCTATTGTCGATTATAATCACAATACACCAGTATTTATAAAGCCACATTTTCCATTGCTTAGTTTATATATATATGTTACACTTAATCTGTATAACCAGGTAATATGTATATTACCTGAAATTTTCAAGTAATCTATATTACTATATGTATTACCTGATTATACAGATAAACTGTAACACATATATATATATATATATATATATATAAAAGCAGATCTGTCACAGATTGGCAGTAGAAACTTTTACTTCAGCAAATACTAATGCAGTAATTTGTGACACTTCAGATAGTTAATTAGATGAAAATATAAACAAACTAAATGAAGAATATAATATAGACAAGCTTTGTTTATTCTAAACAATCCAGAAGAGATATATCTGAAAATACATTCCTATTTATTTACAAATGTATCGACTTCTTCTCACCATCGTTTTCAATGGATTGCATTTATTTTACGACATGCTGTTACTGTTCGAAGTTGAATAAATAAACAGAATCATATAACACTTTAACGTATGTAATTCTCTAAAACATAGGCAAAATACCATAAATTGTAACCATGTTAACAGTATTTCTAACCACAGCATAAAACCCATAGAACAATATTGTACATACATAACTCTATCATCTGTAATTTGGGGACAACAACGGCTTATGGGTGGACAACAAAGGAGTAAATACCCATTCTATTTACTATAATGATGATGATGATGATTGGTGTTTTACGGCCACTTTTGTGCACACGGTAGGCTAATTGGGCCAAGCGACCTCCAAAGGTAATGAAGCAAAGCCAAAGATGAAACAACCTTCAGATATGCCCATGCCGAGATTCGAACACGGGTGGTAGCGATCTGTGATCCAACACCGCTACCACTAGACCATGGAGGCATCGCTTCCGTTTACTATAATATTTCTCTATAATACTATGATTTACTCCGATTCTTCACTGTTTGTTTTCACCTTGTTCTTGATAAGCGGCAGCCTCGGTCAATTGAACATCACGCATTTCTTCCATGGCCACATTCCCCATTGGATCAACAACAGAGAGCATCATCTGGGAATCCTCACCAGTGTGCAGTATCATGTGAGATTTGATCTGATTCCAGCTGGAGAACAGCTGTTTACAGATGCTGCACAAATATTGTTGAGACTCGACCTCACCTGTTCTGGATTCAGACGGTTCCAGTTCCTGATGTAGTTCAGCTGGCTGAGATGTTTCACTCGGAGGTGTGACGTAATTTTCCTTGGATGTTTCAAGCATTAATTCTGTCAGCTGCGGATCAATAACCTCATCCCTTGTTCCGCCTTCTTGCTGCATATCCATCTGCTGCACAGCGTCCGATTCCTGTTTTGATCCATTCACTATTATCATGACATTTTCCACGGATCCAGGATTGTCGACAACCTGTATAACCTGTCCAGAACTTTCCAGCTGGTTCAGTAGAGCCAGCTGTTCGGGTTGAAGAACAATAGTTTGGTCACCAGAATCAAGTTCCGCAGATCCAATAACCGAAATGACATTGTCAGACTTTGGGCAGATTGATGCCAGATCCGAAACAGACTTGACTGCCTCCACATCATTAATTTCATCCCTGAAATGCTGTACAGCCATTTTGCACACATGCCGCCGAAGTGTTGCTGCCTGTGTGAAGACCTTGCCGCACGTGTTACACTTATGGGCACTCTGTCCTGTGTGCGTGACATAGTGATATTGGAAGGTTGTCTTATCGAAGAATGCCTTTGTACATCCGGGATAATCGCAGGGATATGGCCTCTCAGACTTGTGCCGCAGTTTGTGTTTCCACAGTGTCTGCGGCAGGGTGAAGGCCTTGCCACAAAGGTCACACGTGTGACAACGATTCTTGTAGTGACAATCCATGTGCTGCTGCCACGTCGATCTCCGCAGGAATCCCTTCTGGCAGATGTCGCAGTGATATTTATGGTCACGCTCAGCTGTTGGCTTATGAGTCTGTCTGAAGTGGAACATAGCAAAATGGTAACACTCATTAAAAAGGGAATAAAAAACACCATCTTAAAATCGATAAATTCTCCTCCGTATCTTTATCATACAACAAAATAAAAATTACCTCATTTGGTTGCTTGCTAACAAATGTTTACAAAGGTCAAGACTTACTCATGTTCCTTCAGACGACAGTTGTCCATAAATCCCTTTCCACATACAGTGCAGTAACAACGGAAATTTCCCTCATGCCTTTCAAGATGATTCTTCAGATACCTAAATAAAAAATTGTTATTCAATGATGAAAAATTCCTCTATAGTCAATTGCCTAAATACTATATTCATATTTCTATTACCATACCTTATCATCTTGAATTCTTGTCCACAAATGTGACACTTGCACTGTTCTGTACCCTGGTGAACGACAGCCAGGTGGCGCTCTAGTTCCTTGGCAAAGGCATAAGCCTTGCCACATTTATCACATTTGTGGTCATGCGACTTGTGCATCCTTGTCACGTGGATATCCACATCATTCTTGGTGAAGCCTCTGTACAAACAAAATTCACACATGTACTTTTTGGTTTTCTTGTGTTTCTTGGCGACATGAATCTCCATCGATCGACTCGACTTGAATACTACATTACATTCTTCACATTTCAGATTCTCCGCCTCCAAACCACACTTCTTCTTCAGCCATGGCTTAAGTTCACCGGTATCAGTGAAGTGTGTCGAACGATGTTTCTGCAGAATGCTGTTGATACAGAATCGTTTGCAACAAATATCACACTCATGGCGGGCCATTCTGTGTTGCCTCTTTTTGTGAACTTGCAGGCCTTCGTGAGTTGTCTCAAAGCCACATATGTCACATTTGCATAATTTAGAATCTTCAGCATTTTTCTTTGGCTTTTCCAGATTTTCACTTCCATTTACACCATCAAGTAAATCTACACATTTAGACCCTTCCACAGTATCAATGTTGGAATCATCTTCACTTCGGCTGATGGTATGTTTAGCACTTACCAATTCCAGATTTTCTTCTTTTTGTGAGGATTCAGCAGTTTTGTCTACCTTACGGATGTTTCTAAGATTGCCGTCCTTGTCAAAGTGGCTCAAACGATGTGAGTTGAATTCGCAGCGTCGGGAGAACCATTTGTTGCATAAATCACACTGAAAGAGCTTCTCTTGGTGGTGTCTGTGTTTGTGTTGAACGAGTGCTGATTTGGTCGTCATGAAGCCACAGATATCGCACTTATGTATATGTTTGTACTCATCAGGAAGGCAAATTGGTGATCCGTCTGTTTTTGGTTGTAACAGGGCATGGCAGGCTTCTTTTTTCCTCTTTTCTCGCAGCCTCCTCATGGCATGACTCTCCTTGTGAACATCCATCTGGTACTTGGTGCCGTAAGTCCTGCTGCATTCATCACACTTGTAGACTCGTTTTGGATGGTAGCGTAGTGTATGGCTGGTGACCCCCACATGGGTACCCCGGTAGTTACAGTATTTACACTTGTGAAGGGCCTTCTCTGGGTTCTTCAGTAATGTCGAGTTACCTGCACGAGTGATATTTTCCGTCATCCTCTCCATGTTGATGTGCTTCACCTCCGCTTCCTGCTTCTGGCGCTCTAAACGGAGCACCTTGCTAATCTCATTCCACCTACCGCGTCCAAGATGACTGACACGATGCATCAGGCAAGCGTACTTCACACCGAATGCCTTGTTACACAGGTCACATCTGTATATGACTTTCGGATGGCGGCGGCGTTTGTGCGAGAGGATGCCAGCCTCGGTGCCTCGGTACTCATTACACAAATCACACAGAATTAACTCATTCTCAGCGACCTCTTTCTTATTAGTTCGCTCTGAACGTGTATACGGCTTCGTGAGTAACTTCCAAATCTCAGCTGGATCTACATCCTCAGTCAGCAGTCCCGCTTCCAAATTGTCAATCAACTCTATCAGTGCTTCACGACTCATAGGACCATCTTTTGTCATTTGATTCTTTATTTCTCGATGGAGAACGCTGTCTTCTTCATCTTTTGCCAATTCCATCTCCGATACACATACCCCATGAGGATCAGTTAGATCTGTGTTATCCTCTGCTGAATTTTCGATGATCTTTCTTATCTCGGACGACGTCTGAGGCTGGCTAATTCCACGCAAGTTCCTCATCGCAACTTTTCCATCGTCCTCATCGTTAGCAACCTCGACGACTTCATCATCATCAGTTATTTTTGTATCACTGATGACTTCATAGTTAGTTATTTTATTTATTATTCTGCTGCCCCTGTCTTCATCAGTGTGTGATGCATCAGAATTGTCGCTGTCTACTTCCTGAGAGTTCCCTTGAGTGTTGTCCGAAGCATTTTCCTCGGCTAATGAGTTAGCTTCTGACGCTTCAATATCAGGACAGTTGTGATTTGAGCACTCAGCAGGCAGGGACTTTTCCACATTTTCAACACTGAATTCTAACATCTGCAAAATAAGAATTCTAAATAATTCAATATGACATAATGTTGCATGCTAAAATATGATTACAATGCATGCATGTGCAGTTTCAGACATACATTTAATAATCCACCAAACTGATGAGCATGATAAAATATATTTGATGATGAGACATCTGTTGACAAAAGATAGTGTTGTTGCTGTTGTTGTTGTTGTTGTTAGTGATAGCGTTTGGAGAATTAGAGTGATCATCTCAAATATCAAAAAGACACCACGAAACTAAAGTCGACTCATGATTCCATTTTTTGAAAAGATGGATATTCTTCAATTTAATAAATTTATGTCAGCAAAGACAGACCATTTCATCACGACAGTTTCCATAAATCTGGCCAATGATTTTTAGCTCCAGAAAATATCCACAATAGCACAGTTAGTTAGAGCATAGGACTCGTAGCCGAGGCTCCAGCAGCTGCAATGCTGTCATGTGGCGACTGGTTCACTCATCTATAAAAATTAGAACCTGACAGGACGTGATGGATATGTGTTTCGGTAATGTTTGGGCCTACAATGGATGCATGCATTGTATGCTCCCTTGGGAGTAGAGATATGTGCTGGATTGTAACAGGTCTGAGTCTGGGATAATAATACTGTAAAGCACCCTAGAGCAGCTATCTAGCTGAGTAGGGTGCTATATAAATGTCACTTATTATTATAATATGAAAAAAACTAATATACTGCAGCGCACAGTAAAATGCTGGGTTACTGTCATGCTTCAGAGGTTATTTAGACTGAGATTGCACTTATAGTCCATCATCTGAAATGTCATTCTATAGAACACAATGATAACAACAGATTGTCCTGTAGGGTCAGGGGTGCCTTCATGGTCTAGCTGGTAGCGAAGTTGGCCACATATCTCAACCACCTGAGTTCAAATCTTGGTGTGTTTTTCATCTTTGACTTTCTTCCATTACCTTTGGAGGTCGCTCGACCCATTTGGCTTACTTCGTGGACAGAAGTGACCATAAAACATCAAACACTTCAAAGTTTATAAGATGGCCATTCCTCAATTTTTGTCATTGATCACTGTTCGTCAGAGTCAGCCTAATATATATGTTTTATTGTATATCAACCAGACATAGGGTCAATTCCAATTCCGGAATTAGAAATGTTTCTTTAAAAAAAAATGGAATTGATAAATTTGGAATTGGAATTGAAGCTTGCTACCAAACAAAATTAAATCCACAAATTAATTTACCATTTAATTTTTTAATTCAGAAATATTTCTTCCGTGACAATCCTACTTCCAAGTAGGTATTCCAAATAGGTACTCAGAGTAGGTATTCTTGGAGTACCTACTCGTGGTAAAAAGCAGTACGTAAAAAAATGGAACTGGAATTGATAAAATTGGAATTTATAAATTTGATGTGGAATTGACCAAATGGAGTTGACCCCATGTCTGATATCAATGCAAATCTCACACGGCCAGTCACAGATTATATATATTTGTGCCATTCTTGTTTTTGAGATATAGACATGAAACGATAGGAAGACTGGCAACGACAGTCAACAGCTGTTATCTTAAGCCTAACACACACATTATTAAAATAGTTTTTTCCAAAACAAGAATGCCTTCTTCGCAGTTTGGTTAAATGTGTTTAACAAATCAAACGAAGTTTAACTCCCCCAAAATGCTGACAGGCATTTTGACGTATTTATTGATTGTTAAACAAAAATATGCTTCATATAAAAGGTCCATCAATGATAAACTGGTTAGCGCCATGGTTTACAAAATGTTATTTCTTGAAGATGAGGAAGGTACCTACCAACTGAACTGCCAGTATCACAGCAACAAAAATTTACATTCGCTGAGAGAAGAACTGCACAAATCGTTCTTGTTTTTCTGGACATGCTCATTAAGTAATCATGGTTAGTACAGTTTTGTTTATATGTTTCAGTCATCTGTGGTTTAATTTGTTCAGAATATAAAAGAAAATATTTCTGTTCTTGAAAATAGTAGTTTTATTGAAAATGTATGTCACGTTTTTCAAGCAGCGGCATTATGTAAGGAGACTCTTAAAACAACGACAACAAGATCAAACTGTTAATATGAAGATAAGGAACAACCAGATGACATAAGTCTCATTATTCAAAATTTAGGCATCAGAAAATATGTCTTTAGATATGCTCTCTGGTGATCTCTCTGAGAGTCCTTAAAACAAGTGATTACAGTCTATATAATTGATGTTTTAAGGAGCCGGTTTTACTGCTTTATAATTCAGGATTGGTTGCAGTTAATAAATGTACTAGCACATTCTGGGTTTGGCCATTATCATCAGAGATGACATTACCCGCGTTAAGGCGTCCATCGCTGTACTTAGGCTCTGTATACTGTCCGATATCAGTATTTTATGATGACTGTACACGACCAACTGGACTGGACACAGACCAGTCAGTTCCTTCTCCCAGCTGGTACTCATCCTCTGCAGAATGTCCGTGCTGTTGTCATTAAGCACAGCAGCCACAGCGTCAAAGATCTAAATGATGAATATTATATAAGCAGCTCCCATTATTTACCCAAATCCTGATATAATAATTAAAAAAAAAGGTAAATACCAAGAATAGATCAAAGGTAAAGTTTTGAAAAGTCAAAAAATAAAAAAAAGGATTTTAATTTGTAAGAAGATTTCTCTGAAGGACTAGACACAATAGATTATTGATGTAAACATAAAGTACATTATATTATTCAGAAAAAAATTAGTAACCAGTAGAAAATTATTCATTTATGTACCAACAACAAATATAAACCATTTTTTGAACTGTTTCTTGTAATATGACATAATGAGAGAATAATGATGGAATCCATAATATATTTTGTATATATTTTGTTAGTTTTATTAAGAATGTGTCAAAATATACTTTAATTACAATGCCAAATCATCTCGTTTATCAAAATTCCATTGTTTTAGAGCAAACAGTGTTATTGCACAAAAACAATGTAGAATAGAAGTAAGCCTATTATGGATTAACGACTGGATACGGGAATTAATCTAACCTCAAACGTGTCACTGTCAGAACACGGGGCAGTCTTCAAGCTGAACAGTGCCTTCATGAGTTCATGAGCATCATCGTTAGTCACCCTAGCATCACTAATATTTGATGTGGCATCCCCAGCCTTTCTCTGGCTCTTCTCACCAGTGGTTGACACCTGCCTGCTTGTAGCTGTTCTATCTTTGTGACTGAGAGATTTGTCTTGTCGAGATCCTGTTTTCAAAGTATTTTTCTGATATGACCTACTAGAATTATCTGTCTCGCGTTTTGGTGGACGACCTCGCTTCCTCTTTACAGGTGCAGTATCATCCTGCGTATTACTATAAACATCCTTATTAGTCCTGACAGCCGAAGAACGCTTCTGAACTACATTTTCAGATAGAAACCTGTTTTGCTTTGATGATGCTGACTGAATGGAGTTGGTTCGACTTTTCTTTACACAGCATGGGCAGTCAAATTTTCCATAATGCCTTCTCTGAAATAGTGTTTAAGAATATATATATATATATATATATATATATATATGTTTATTTTTTTCATTCATTATATCTGTTAAAACATAGTTTTCCCAATGTAGCTTATAAAATCCTCCTCCCAAATAGTGAAGAAATGTTAGGAATAATGTCATAATTTGTGACATTTCAGGATTTTCACGATTATAATTTTAAGTAAGCGATTGAAATATAAAATGTAAACGTTGCTGTTTTACGGCCACTTTTGTGCACAAGGTAGGCTAAATGGGCCGAGTGACCTGCAAAGGTAATGAGGCGAAGTGAAAGATGAAACGCCTTCTGATATAGCGCACCCGGGATTTGAACCCAGGTGCTATAGATCTGTGGCTAACCGCGCTACCAGTTAGACCATGGGGGAACCCTAAAGTGATTGAGGAATGTTTTTTTTTTTTGAAATTGTGTACAGTATCAAAAGAAATTTGTGTTTTCAGATTTATAGCAAAAAAGGATCAAGTTATACAGATAGACGTAAGGATTGTCACTGAGTGATAAATCATCCTGAACTAGAAGAAGACATTACTGAACGACTTCTGTGTTTCTGTGTCGGTGTGTGCATGTTAATTATATTTACCTTTTCAGCTAATCTAGAAGATGTTCTTGAATGCGTTACTTTAATATCCATCACCAACAAATCTAAAAAAGAAATAATACTTTTAAAATATAAGTATCCCATAACATTTCATTATAATGCATACATTCATCTCAGATCCATAAAAAATGTCATTCACGGATCATACCGTCACATTTCATGTACAATTTTGTTGTTCCTTATCCTATTAACATGTATAATATTTTGGCTGCATGTCACCTTGGAGATTCAAAGTTAATAATCTGAATTTTCAAAACTAATAACACATTTTCAAATTGCTTCTGTGGCATTTCTAGCATTTAATAGAAATAATATTATCAAAAATCTGCTTCAGAAAACTGGATATCGTTTTATAACAAAAGCTTCACAAAACATGAGATAAAATTTTCATTTGGTATGAATCATACCAAATGATTAACCTCAGAGACATTGAAATTTCTCTTTTGCTTAATTAGTATGTGTTTTAACTTAAAAATTAACGTTTTCTTCTTCAAACTTTTATTTTATTTCTCTTAGTTTCTCATTAAAACTGTGGCCTGTGACATATGGTTGATTGGCCACTGCTTAGGGAAACATTCCACCAACATAGGTACGAGCTGGCATCAAACCCACAACCTAGAGCTTTGCCGTGTAGTGCTCTAGCAACTGTACCATCAGGGCATTCAGATTCGAGGATATAACGATTGCATAAAGTTCGAGTATTGAAAAAATGGCAGAAACCATGAATCAACAGGTAAGTGCTCATTTTGAATTATTCCGCAGAGCAATATTCTCTATTCGTGACCCTGATTTAGGGATGTGGTTGAGTAAATGAGCCAAGCAATTTCTAAAGGTAGTGAAATAGCCCACCCTGTGTTTGAACCCACTACCAATTATGCCAATGGAAGCACCTGAATATTTTCAGCAGAAAAGGATATGTTTTAATATCTTATCTACCTAGGAAATAAATAGCATGTGACATTAAATTTGTAAATGATGGTATGTTATTAATGACTGATAAATATCGTGATAATGTTTATGAATTGCTTTGAGCTAAGATAGGACAGTTTAGTCAAAGTTCATATACTTATGGAACAGGTGTTAGCGGGCCATTACCAACTGAGTATAACAATAATATATCACTCCTGCACATACCATGTTCAGGAAACATGCCACTATATCACTGGATATAGCCTTTAGGCTACGTGAAGGAAACTTTGGGAGTAATAAATACATAATTTCATACATCCTTATTCTAATTATTGCCTGCCAGAGGTAATGTTTGTGAAATATGAACACACATATATGCAGAGTTGTTTGATTTAAACATGGGAGAGTATTATTCTTTATAACTTTGAGTGCATACAGTATTAGTATAGTGTAGCTACCATATAATATTGATATGAGAGTGTAGTACTATGGACTAGAATTCAGGGGTCAGCAACCTTTTTGAGGTGAGGGCCAAATCATAAAACTGAATTTGGTCAGCGGGCTGGATGAGGTACAAAGCACCGAGTCAGGATGGGTCCCCCATTCCACTGGCAGAAGTGTTTTAAAAACAGCCTTTCAAAATGAAGGCATTTCAGAGCATCTGAGACCAAATATCACTAAGATATAAAATTGTTTCAAACAGTATGGGTCAATTCCATTTTGTCAATTCCAATTAATTCCATTTGGTCAATTCCAAATAAAATTGATCAATTCCAAATTGATCAATTCCAATTTTACCAACACTTTGCTTAATACTTTTACCATGAGCAGATACTCCAAGTAGTTTATATTCCAAGTAGGATTGTCATAGAATAAATATTTCTTAATTAAAAATTTTAATAATTTGTGGATTTAATTTTTTTCCCCCGCTCTAAACATTGAACAGGGTTTAATTCCTATATAGCAATATCTCTATATAGATTACAGGTATGCTATGTGGTGGTGTCACAGTGTTGTGGGCGGAGCCCACAGTATCCAGACCATTCTAATTGGTTAAATGCTTACATGGGGTCCCACGGTCAGTGTGCGTATCTGATATATATATATATATATATATATATATAAAATGAACCAAAGTTCTGGATCAGTTTGGTTCCAGTATATTGGTAACACCACATGTAAGTGTTAATGTGGTAAAAAATTGCAAAAGTCTAACCACAAGTCACTTTTGGCTTAAGAGATATTTGATGATATCAAGTGGTGGATTATAGTCTTGTAAAAGTGTATTTTGTAATTATCAAAGATGTTTATATTCCATTATCCAGTAGGAGCCTCGAAATGAATGTTTTTGCTTAGCTCCACCCAGCAGAGGTCAGATCCTGGGTTTACTTTCACAACCGTACTGGATACTAAACCCACTTACATATGGTAAGTTCACAAAAGATCTCAAAGGGTTATTAAAACAGTTAGGTCTGAGGTCAGGCTATAGTATATATATATATATATATATATATATATATATATATGAGGAACCAAAGTTCTGGATCAATTTGGTTCCAGTATATTGGTAACATGATAGCACAGTTAGCTAGAGCATAGGACTCGTAGCCCATGGGTCGCTGGTTCGAACCTCCGGGAGCTGCAATGTTGTCAGGTGGCGACTGGTTCACTCATCCATAAAAATTAGCACCCGATAGGACGCGATGGCTATGTGTTTGAGTAACGCTTTGCGCCTATAATGGCAGTATGCGTTGTATGCTCCCTTGGGAGTTGAGATGTGTGCTGGGTAGAATCAGGGATAATAATACTGTACAGCATCTCAGAACAGGGTTACCTGGTTCTGGTGCTATATAAACATGCATTATTATTATTATATATATTATTATTATAACACCACATGTAATTGTTAACAGGGTAAAAACGGTATATTAATTTGTGGATTTAATTTTTTTGGTAGGAAACTTTAATTCCAAATTTCTCAATTCCAAGTCCATAAAAAAAATTCAAATGCAAAAATAATCAATTTCAATTATAGTTAGAATGCGATTTAGATTAAGCCAGTGGGCAACATGTATTTTCAAATACAAGAAGCTGCATAATACATTGTGTCTAACCATGACCTACACTCCTCACACATAGTAACATCATGAATGTTAATGATTATATACCATTAACACAATAAAAAACCTGAACAAATTAATTATATTTAACCTTTAATTTTATTTTCAATTCAATGCATGGTCTGGTGCTAGGCTTGCTTCACCAACCCCTGAATATCAGGCTGTAGAAGTGTGCTCGCAGCCCTCACAGTACCCCCCAAATGTGCATCAGTGAGTTTACTCTTTGCAAAAATCACTTCGGTGAACAGTTGTTCACACAGCTTGCGAATAGTGCAATTATCATTTGAGCATGATGCATTAGTCTGGGGAACTGGTCAGCTGGAACATATTGTTGGTAAAACTTAACTATCGCAACTTCAGTAAACTTGGTTTTCAAGTCAGTGTTGCACTGCAAATTATTCAGTTACATCTGCAGGTAAACTGCTACACTGTTACTGCGAACAGAGTTGCAAATAATGCAAAAGCCTGGTTGTTGGCATGCAGATCTGCAAATCAAGTTTGAATTGTTCTCGCAGCTGCCCAACAAAAGCAACATACTTAGTGGCCTCATTAGGTTGACTTGCAGAGAACGTTGGAAAATGTGCATAATTGCATTGTTTGAGTTGAAGTTTCACCTCAACTATGTAGACATGTTGAAACGATTTGTTGATTAACTAGTCTCTGCCCTGTAATTTTATGTTCAACACATTCAAATGTGTCTGACTAAAAACAGCAGTTGGTTCTTATTCCAATATTATATCAGTTAATGGCATTTGAGGACTTTGATAGAATAAAATGCTATAAATATCTGCTCCCAGTGACCGTTATTACAAAAGAGGGCTCTATGAAAAGGACAATTAGCCTATTGCCTTCTCTGCAGCAAAGGACAGCTCGAGTTTAACAGGAGGTATTAGTCATGTTTTGATAATTACGCGGTGAGCGACGGCCGAAACCAATGTGTAAATGGGTTAATGTCGGAATATCGATACTTTACAAACAATCTAAAATCCACAAATACTGTAAACTCCACAATTGTCATAGACCTACTATCATAACTATGTGACCGGCCGGAGAGAATGGTGCCGCGGGCCGGATCCGACCCGTGGGCCGTAGGATGCCGCCCCTGGCCCTGGTGACTGGTCAGTAGACCTAGAAACATTATAAAGTCTCGTAGATCTATTCTAGTGAATACAGACTAGTAGGTTCTAAGTCGTTTTTGTAGTTACTAGTAACTAGGCTTATTCCTCTAGACTAGACTTGACTCTAGCCCTAGAATCTAGATAGATCTAATCTAATCGACCAATCATCCAAAGACCAATGGTTCCCTTGTCTTAACATTCATTTAAATGATGGAAATAAGACCCTAGTTATTCATTGATTAACGTGGCTAGCAATTTATATATACGTCTGAAATTGTTATATATATATTATATTATTATTTCCTTTTTACTAAATTATGAACAGTACCTAATGCAAAACGAATTTGTTTTCGTCAAGTTCGAGTAAACCGGAAGTCGCGGCAAAGCTATATACCATAATTGCAATTGTCGTCATCATTGTGACAGCTGTGAGCGAGTGGTTTGTGAAATAGATCATAGATCTCTACACTTGACAAAATAGAGCATTAACTGTCTGATATGCATAACTATGGCCACGGGCTGACGACACAATTGATTATATCCGATTATATTTATGCCACTAGCATTGATAAAATGAACAAAAATGCATAACGTTGATTAGATCAAATAAATAAAAAATCAATGAATTGTAAATCTAAGCTCTAGCTACCATACTCCGTAGATCTAGTACCATGACATGATCTATGGTATTTTAAAACTAGATCTAGATAATGTGTTTATAAAACTGAATAAGTGTATGTGCAAACAGTTGAAAGTTACACATAATGATACTACATATGTCTGTAACTAAGTTTGAAATATTATAACAATGTGGCTAGAGAAATAGTAATGTAATTAAAAATACTTTAATCCAAAACTTTTGTAACTTGATTGCAATAAACTAAAAATAGATTCTAGGTTTGTTATAATAATTACAAAACTTGATATCCTGCATAACATAAAGATGGATGGCTTAGTGGTGACTGGTATTTATGTGCAGAAGCATTACTATATAATATTATCTTAAATGACCACTTAAAAACTACATTTGTTTGCTTCGTAGGTAGAAATGGGACATCAGTTTTATAAGGCAGCAACATTAAAATAAAATTCTTGATATCTGAATGATTTCATGGATGTCCCGGTTATAGCAATGCAGACAAAACTGTCTGAAATAGTCCTGTTGTTCTTTTTAATGAGCTTGTCCTTGAGATACATTGACTTCATGTGTTATCAATATGATCTTAATGAAATGCTGGCTAGGTAGTATTAAGTAGAGATATAATTATCAATCATGGAAACCTATAGTTGTTGTGCTAAGCAGGTACACACATGATGTTGTTGGTGGAATGCAAGTGTTGGTAAGAATATTGTACATTAACGTAGAGAAACACAATATTTTAGTTTTTTTGTGTGTTGTGTCTTCGTTTTGGACCACAATTTGGTGCTGTAACATTAAGATATAATATTAAAAGTACATATTCAAATCCTTAATTATCCCACATATTAATTGTCAATGTAGTCTATTTGTAGATATGCTAATAAACAGAATGTATATATCAAGATATTATACATCAACTGGGTACTATTACTATCAAATGAGACATATTTATTATAGTTTATTAAATAACAACCAATGTGACATTACATGCTTTATTATGAAAAAATCATTACCTTTAATTCTAAGTTCAGAAATTTATTTCACACACACGTAATAATAATAATAATGTATATTTAATAAAGCACCCTTACTAGCAGGAGCCATTCAAAGGCGCTGTACAAATAATATGTAATATAATAATACCCCAAATAATGTCTGTAAAAACCCTGTAATGATTTAAAAGATAATAATTATTTATCTGTGAAAGCGACCTTAAATAGGTGTTTTTAGAAGAGACTTAATATTTCCAAGAGTCGACGCATTTCTAATATTTGCTGGCAACCTATTCCACAAAGTGGGGGCTGCAACACTAAACGCACAATCACCATACGACTTGAGCCGAGACACGGGCACCTGCAATAGTATCTGACTGGATGACCTGAGTTTTCAGGATGACTTTCTAATGGAAACCATACACAAATAGAGAGAGAGACTCAACAACAGGCATGTGTACATGTAGTATTATAATTTATTACACATAATACATTAAATTCACATGATAATAGACAACAACACAATATTCTGTGATCAATATAAATATATTTATGTGTAGTACGTAATTGTAATCTCGCAATTACCACAGTTCAGTATATAAAGGATTAGAGATATTTTGTGACTCACCTACCGGTACGTCAAAAATATGTTTTTTTCACTCTATGTAATACACTAAATTCTATTTACGAGAATCAACTCTCTGGTGTCAATTTACCACCACAAAATGTTTTCCTCTAAATTCTTGTGTTGTAACCGTGACAAACAAAACATACAAAATGTGCATTCACTTACGTTATCACTGAAACTGACATTAAATGCAAGAAAAACATTTCTAACTTGCATACAAACATAAATACCTAAAGCTGGAAGTGAATAGAATTCTGTCATTGTATGTAAACATTGATCAATATTAAGAAATAATATTTATTATTGTGGCAAATATGAAGTATATCAGCACAGATTCTTCCAAATATAGTTCTATACATGACATAGATAAAATCACATAACGTTAAACCTGGAGCTATCATTTTCTCATTACCTAAATCTATTCTCAGATCATACCCTATGCAGCCATTCCCTAAGTTCAAATGTACCAAATATGACTAGTTTCACAATATATCAAAACATAAACATTACCTGTCGTTTGATGAGACGATGTTTATGTTCTATTAAGAACAACAATAGAAATGCAAAAATGGAGCACAGAAAAACATTAATAAAAAACATGATGCAACAGCTAATATCTGTTTAGTTTGGATCATACTAGTTTATTACCAATTACAATATTAAATGAAGATTTCAAAACATAATTGAACAAATTGGTCATCCTGCCAAATTAGACAAAAATACCAACATCAAAGATTTATAAAAAAAAAATTGAATAACTTTCACAATTAAAATATTCTACTGTGAACATAATTGAAATCTTAACAAAAATTTAATTAAAATTTGGGTGCTTTCCCATCCTGTAGCAAATGAGATTTGTAAATGCACATATTTGCTGGAAAAAAATACTAGCCAATAACTGCACTGTTTAGATTACTTTCAATTTTATGATATCACTAATCCTAGGCGTCTTAATATTTTCAAACAAAGTGAAAAGCTTACTTTAGCCAAAGAAAACAGATATAATACAGCAAATGTCTACTTCCAAATGCAGGCATAACAAACTGATGAGATACTGGCTCTTTCGTTCTCAAAAGCTTCCATTCATAGGAGAAATGTTTTTAATCAGCAAATATTGTCCAAATCCACAAAATCACGGGCAACTTGTATTCTAATCCTGTCCTTATTTGTATGGCTGATGTGAATGAGATAGTAACATTTAATATAACGGCTGACTAGACGGAGAATCACAGCTTTATTGTTCTTGAAATGTAACGAAGACAGCTCTATGATGTCTGAATCACATTAAGGCATCTTTTATAATGATGTGCACCAGAACAGCTACAACATGATGCCATATTGACAAACACAACAGATAACTACTTCCGGGGTATAAATACAAGATCAGCTACATTGAGACACACAAATGACATTCATTCAACTCGCTGATTTCTGAAGTTGTCGGAATACCCCCCCCCCCCAGGCTGAAGTAACAAGATATGTCATTAGCCAAGAATTATATACGTATAGAAATGACATATCTATAATGTCTGTCTATGGCAGCAGGAATTGATTAACAAGTAAATTAGTTAATAAATGCAATATCTAAGACCCTACTTGCACTACTATTAGACTGAAAAAAAAACTAATGTCAAGTTACCAAATCTGATACAAACACATTTTTTTAAAGTTTCGATTAGATTTTTTTTAATAAATGTGTAATCAGTTGTTATTATCTAAAATTATATTTTCAGAGGACATTTAAAACTTGTTCTGAATAAACCCACTGTATAGTTTAGTTGGGATGAGGGATACTGTGGATGAGTTTATGGAGTTCAGAGAGGTTGGCATCCTCAAAGTATTTGTTAGTCGCTGAGTTAATCGGACAATAAGCTAACAATCACAGACCTCGAGGTCATAATAGTGTGATAACCCACAATAATTAATAACCACCTTGTACTACACAGTGTTAATCGTTTATACCAATCCACGATCAATATGAAGTAGTATATTCCTCGCCTTGGGAGATTGTGATTATTATTATTATTAAGTAAATACAAGTTCTCTACTAGCTGTAGGTGACTATATTTTGCCAAAACTGTCCTTCATATTCTGCCAAACCTGTATACACTGTGGTAGATTGAAATGCAGAAAGATTAGTATAAAGTTTAATCACATCTGATGAAATATTTTTGTTGTTCTCAAAATGTCAGATAAAAAGTGTGCATATGTGTGTGTGTGTGTGTTTGTGTGAGTCCAACCCCAAACATAACTAATCTAACATACCTTTTTACATCTATCTATCTGCAAGAAGGCGTAATTAGTGAGAATATCCTTCATGTCCTTGACTTTCTGTCTATTAAAGCGATCTATATCTCGTAGAGCTAAGTCAACAAATTTCCTACAAATGAAAATTATTGATCAGATAAACCTTGAATGACAAAATTTTAATATTTACCTCTTAGCATATGCTGAATTACTGATCTGGGTAACACACACACACACACACACACACACACGAGAGAGAGTACAAAGGAATGTTCCCACTGAAAAAATGCAGCCACTAGGACAGTGAATACCTGTAATGTAATACTGACCAGTGTCGTACAAATATGTTTCAATTCAACTGCCCTGTGGTCAGGTGGATTACACAATATTAACTTATCAAACACAAGATTTTATTTCCCTCCAATAACTCTACTTGACTTTATATTAATAGACCATCATCTAATCTAATACTTACTGAGCCTCAGATGTGGTCACCTTTACCTGGTCCTCAGCTTCTCTGATCTGATCATCTAACTGTTTGATCTTCTGTTCTCTCTGTTCCGGTGTATCACCGCCAAACAGCTTGGTCTTAATACCACTAACAGAGAACGTACTCTGTTTACCCTGAGACTGTAGATGATAAGCAGGAGATTTTTCAAAATATATATATATATATTGTTTTCTATTGAGGTAGTGGTCATTTGGTCACAGTTCTGTAAGAATTATAAACATCATGAAAACCTGAGCCCACTGTGGGCTGCCCACTCCTTTATTATATGTAATACAAAACACACAAACACAAATACACACACAATATGTTGGGATTGTGATAGCATCAAAATAATAAATAGTGCATCTCCTGGCTGTTTTGATTTTATATATGACAACATGGACCAAGACAATATTTAAATAAATGGTGCCAGAATATACCACCGACACAAACGGGAAATACACATTTCTGTTACCTCTTACAAAATACAATTGCTAAAATTACCAAAGCTTCTTTCTGCGAGGCTTTGTACGACAGACCGTCTTCTGCTTGTTCCAGATCTAACTGTAATAATTCCTGCTTTCTACACACATTCCTGAAAAGAGTATCAATGATATTAGGTAATTAGAAACTCCTCTCTTGCTGTGTGGTTGTGGGGAAGTGCATGCTTGTACATATACACCTCGCATGAGCACAAATGTAATGAAATGCATCAAGAACTATGCCACCAGGACCTATCCCAAGTCCCTAACTATCAGTGAATGTATGTTACATTCGACTACATAAAACATCGAGAAGAGTCAGAATCTGCTCTTGAATTATCTGAATCTTTATGGTACTTAAATACAACCAGTGACATGTTTGTGCTCTTACTTTAGTGAGTCTCCGAATGAATAATATTCCTTCAGTTGATCAGCAAACTGTTCCTCCTCTTCCAACATCGCTTCAACAGATGTGGCATACCTGAAGATGAAATTTAGTCATTAACAAACTGCTTAGATGTAAAATTACAGCTAACCTAGCATAACACACACACACACACACACACACACAATATATATATATATATATATATATATAGAGAGAGAGAGAGAGAGCTATACATGCATGCATAAATACAGATAAGATTCATATATTTTCATAGAAATCTGATTATATTTCATGTTAAATAGCCATAGTTGAACACCCAATAACATATGCATTAAGATTGTTAGTCGCTGAGACATTTCTTTTGGGATGTAATTTGTTGTCATCAAAATTTTGGGTAGGGACCCCTTGCCGTCGTCTATTGGGCACAGCCATTAATTGACATTTTGACACGTAATCTATGTGGAACTGTAACAAAGCAAGGGAGAGTTGTATGATATTCTTTAAAATAGCTTTAGCAATGACAAATGGAATAATACATGGATAACTCCCGGTACACTGTAATGAAACAGCATGGCAAAGCAAGAGGTGTTCATCAGACAGTGTGTGTGTGCGTGTGTGCGGGCATGTGCACATGCATGCATGCACACACACACTATTATCAGCTTTCTATGATGATGATGATGATGATTGATGTTTTACAGCCACTTTTGTGCACATGGTAGGCTATGTGGGCCGAGTGACCTCCAAATATAATGAAGCAAAGTCAAATATGAAACACCCTTCAGATATGCCCACGCCGAGATTCGCGCACGGGTGGTATTGATCCGTGATCCAACACACACTGTTAGACCAGGGACGCAGCCCAATTAAGCTTTCTAATGCAAAAAAAACCCCCGGTAATTATGAACCACAGTAATTATAATAACAATGCCGTAGCATTAATAAAGTGTCATTGACAGGAATTCAACAACAAATGACTCCTAGCTGGAGTTACTCAAAGCTGCTGTAACTACCTAAAACTTAATTATAACTCTTTGAGGGATGATATTATTTACCTAAAAAAAAACCCAATCTTACACAGGTCGATCATAGAAGATGTATGATCCAGAACTACAATCCTGAATAAGGAGACATAAACATGCTGAGAAATGTCTCGATTATCAACACCATGATAAACAAAAATTACATTTTGACCATTACTACGTTATGCAAACTTCTATTTATATATTAATTTAATTACTGTATAATATTTACTACAAAACGTGTACCTATTTATGGACAAGCTTAACAGCAGACGTTAATGCTTGCTGGCTCCTGTAGAGGGCTACTTGGGGCTATATAATTAAGGGCTTAGAATAATAAAAAATATATTCCACCACCATTTAAGAGCACACAGACAAACATATGCACATTCACTTCTATTACACATACATTATATATATATATATATATATAGCTAAAATTACAAATAAAGTATTTGTAATTAGTGTTCAGGATAACAAATATACAAATTATATATTTGTAACATCTGGGGTTTGTAACATCTGGGATTTTTACAATTAATCGCAGGTTTAGTTGTAGATTTCAGTAACAAAGTGGTGAAATAGAACGAAGGACCCAGTTTTTATAGCACTGATTCCCACTTTCACTTCACACAAACAAAAAAGTTTTTAGATTTCCAATAATAGACTTTCAGTAAAATTAAATCGTTAAAGTTAAACAGGTTTTCTGAACAAACTCTTAACACTTTTCCAAGAACTTATACTCTGCTAAGAAATGATCTCGGTCTCAATCCATTATAGAGACATGTAAAACACTACATCAACATATATAAACCATTATATACACTCACACATCCATATAATGTCCCGCTGTCTGTAGGCCGTCAGCCATCTCTCTCTCTAAGCCACTCCATTCACTGAAGACGCGGCCATAGTTAGCGTGCAGCTTGTGTACACCATACTCCCTGTCTGCCAAATGCTGTAACAGTGAAAGATAATTAGACAACTCTAACCAATCATTTATTAATTATATGTAACAATATTAATTACATACTTTCTATCTATGGCCCAGAACAGGACTCCTTTCCCATGGTCATGCCATGCAGGATTCGGATATTCAAACCCCCGCTGTGGCATTATAGTATGAGGAATTTTTCAGCCAGCCATGCAACTGGCAAGGTTTTCTTCACTGAATATGTCTAAATACTAAATTTTTTTAGAATTATTTCTATTATGAAGCAATATATTAGAGACCACATGCATCTCGCCCATTTGTGATAGCATGTACAATAACAGTCATTTCAGAGTGTCAAATAAAACTTTCACATTAAAACAAAATTTAAATAAATATACCATTTTTATTTATAATGTACTGACTTTCTGTGCTACATAATAAATAGTTTTAGAATTATAATAATAGAAATATCATTATTAGTATTATTGCTAATTTATTGTCATTGTTGTAAGTTAAAATAAATTTAAAAAAAATTTAAATTAAATGAAGAAGATGGCATAATTGCATCTTACATTAGATCAAACCACAACTTCAAGATGCTAGATCTAAGGGTTCATAAACAGACAGAATAATATTTTCTCCTTGTTTTTCGGTTCCAGAAGTATAATTTTCAGGGACTTTCTAAGAAAAGGTGAACAGGAGCAATATTATTTTCACCACTAATCAAAAGGGGGCTCTTGGCTAAAACAAACCTTAACATTTGTCAAGGGGCTGTATGAACCCCGTATATAATTCTGATCATTAGGGAGATGTATGTCTGCAGGTTGATATTAGTGTAAGGTGCATCACATTGGTAAGGCAGTCTACTGGACAGCTATATGGTAGTTCCATTGTGTGAATCTTGAGCTTTAACTTGCTCAGCAGTAAAAAAAGGTCATCAGCGAACATGTGGATGCATGAAGATTTGATTGAGTCAGTGTTCTATGTAGCCTTGGCACTGGTCAATCCTGGTCCATATTGTACAAAGGGCTCCTTTTTAGCAATACGACAGGATGATCAGATGAAACATTTTCATGTCTGCGGCGTGGTACGCTACCATTCCTCCTACAGCAGTGGACTAAGGTAGTGGATCAGAAAGTGGCAAATCCTGAGTTCAACTCTACAAAAGTAACTATATACATCAGCTATGGTTGACTTGCTTCACAACTTGTGTATGATTATGGTGGATACTTAAACCAGGCCATTATATTAATGATTGCCCGCAAGTGAAAATTTGGTTCTGGAAAGTGAAAATAACCCCTCACTTGCCCAGCCGGGCAAGTAGCTGATTTCCTGTCGCTTAGCAATAATATTTACACTGATACTGCAGCCCATGGTGACCACCAGGCATCAAAGGGATGATCTTTTTTTATTTTTCAACTTGGCGGCCTGTCAGCTTCTGCATCGCCATAGGCCCACCTGTGACTTAATTAACCTGGTCTATCAGTACATTTAGGAAAATGAGCAGTGCTACCTAACTAGTATACTAGTGTTATATTTAACAGCCAATCATGGAGTGAGATTAGACAACATTGTGGCACTGCTATCTTGGAGCCATAGCTTTAAAAAAGCAATTTGCAATAACAATTTGCCAAAAAAAGTTAAGGTAATGGTCTGTAAATGTCTTACTCTTTTACGGTATATCCCTTTCAATTAAATATTTGGGCACACCCAAGAAAACAAATTCTACAAACACAGGTATGAGCTGGCTTCAAACCCATTACCTGCAGCTTTCCAGCACAGTGCCCTAATCACTTTGCTATCAGAGTGCCGTGCTGTAGCAGTAATACCCCAAAGATGTTGTAGAAAAGGGAAGAGTCTAAATTAACATCAACAGAAAAATACGGACTTCTCTCTATTTATGGCATACCAATATCCAAGCTTTAAAGGGATAGTCCACCCTCAGAAAATATGTAATGCTTAGAACAATAACCAAACATTCCACAATATTAATAATCCCGAAATATACCTGATATCGTAGATATAGGGAAATAATCCAAATTACTGGAGGGCCGCCATTATGGCTACACCGGAAGCCAGATTCAAAGGTGGGAAGGAGGAAACTGAAATGTTCTGACAACACATCGGCCCTCTCTAGACTGACATGGATTTTAGTTTCTCTTGAGCGTTAATTTCTGAGCCGTTTTGAATCATCTTCCTCTTGTCAGGTTCATTCTGGCTCAAACTGATATGGTTGTATGTCATTTATGATGGAATTTTAACAAGATAATGTCGTTTAGTTCTGGAACAATTCTTTGCTCACACTTGTTTACATGCTTTTATACGGGCTCTACAGACTTCAGGTCAACCGGATATGCTGAAGTGACGTCAGCATTCAAGAGCTTCCGGTCTCTGTCTAGCTTCAAAATGGCGACGCCCACAGACCATTAAAAGTCAATTAATCATCACTTTAAACTGGATTATTTAATATGTGGATGATCGTTTACACATTTTGACATTATTTATGATATTTGTGAGTATAGCTGTATTAGTCCTGAACATTTGAAATGAAGGTGGACTATCCCTTTAACTGGTGTAACATACTCACTGCTCTGATCTTTAAGATATTGTTGATATGTGTTTGAATCTCATTGCTGTAGTTTTTGTATTCTTCAAAGTGTCTGTCTGGCTTCTTCAATCTATAAGATGCGCTAAGGGCACGTAGCTTAGAATCAGCCTGTACGATGAAAGAGTGTATATTATTATAAAAAAGAAATGCATAACGTAGTATCGGTCAGCAGAAACAACGATCACGAATGTTTACACTTAATATTAGGATATATAAGTTTCTATTAAGCATCATACGTCGTACCTTATTTTGGAATTCAGTTGCATAAACAGATTCTTTCCACGTATCTTCCTGTATAAAAGCAACATGATTACACATCTGAATGGTATTTTCCCAGAACGATTCAAACCTTTTCTCGTGAGCAGTGGCTTAAGAGTTATCACAGTATAGGTTGAACTAGACATCAAGATTTGTCTCTTTATATTAATCAGCTAGAACTATAAAGATTATTGTTAGTTTGTGTAACTTTCAACAATTAAAATTAATTTTAACGACCTGTTGTTAACCAGACTTCTTATGGAAAGAATTATTGATTATGATTTATTTCTACAATTTTCTTGAAGACGTACCAGCTCAGTTTTGATTATGTGTTGTTAGTTGTACTTACATCTTTAAGAAAGCCATGAAACATTTTGTCTTGAGACAACGTGGAATGTGAGGCAACTCTCAGAAGAAAATTCTGTATAAAGATATGCTTACTAATATATAATGCAAAGGGACAAAGTATATGATAAAATTATTAAAATCAATGTCGAATACTGACAGTATAAAAAGCATGTCCACACACACACACACACACATAGACTGTTTGATAATGTTTGTACTTATAAACTTCATAAAGAAATTTAGCTACTTAGGCTAAGAATATCTCTCAATACTTCCATATCCTGAATAAATTAATATAATTTTAGCTCTCTAATTAAATTAATTAAGATATAGTATATCTTAAGTGATAGAGTATTGTTACCTACCTCTAATCCTATTCTTCGCCTGTCTATGAAGTCGGGGTCAAATCTATCTGTTGGCAATTTCTGCCAAACATAACTGACCTGAAAAAACGAATAAATCAATCTGACAGGCCTAACTTTTATAATTGATAATTTCACCCAGGATTGATATTACGTTCTAACATTAATTTACCATGTCGAGTGAGTAAGGTAAAAATAAGGTTACCAAAAAAAAAAGAAGTTGCTATACACCGTAGGTCCCGGCCATTAAGTTTACCCAGCCTAAAATATTACGATTTATGGTAGTACTGTATATTAAGCTGACCTAAAAATGTTAACATTTCCCTGCAGTATTTTTAGATGATATCAAACATTTTGAACACATGAAATACCAAAGAAACATCATGAAACATCTCACTTGTGAACCATCGGAACAGCAAAAAGTATTTGAAAGACAAGATTGCATTGCGAAACGATGATAAAATTACTGAAATAATTAAAGAAATTTAAACTGAACTTTTTTTTCTCAATAATCCTATATTATTAACACAATGATAAACACGTTTTTCGATGAAAACAAGATGTACATCTAATCGGCCAAACGAATGAGATACAACACTCTTGGGTACGAGTTATCTTGTTACTGATGCTGTCTTCATATTGAAAGTCTTGAAATGCACTAGTCAGTCCAACAACATTTATTCATAATTACAAAAATCAGATAATTCTACATATAAATATTGATTTTCGTTATATAAAGCCACGAATTATTATCGTTAATTTGTTTCATTTCTATTTTAACTCCGTGACTGCATGGGGTGCCTCCGTGGTCTAGCGGTAGCATGCTGGACCACAGATCACTACCACCCGTGTTCAAATCCCGGTGTGGGCATATCTGAAGGTTGTTTCGTCTTTCACTTCGACTCATTACCTTTGGAGGTCGCTAGGCCCATTTAGCCTACCTTGTGCACAAAAGTGGCCGTAAAACATCAATCACCATCATCTATGACTGCATGAGTTTAGATCAAAATGATGATCGATGTCCGTCTGCCATTAAGCCGACCTAAAAATAAGGGCAAAAATATTGACTCATAGTCTCGGCTTAATGGTTGGGACCTATGATATCTGGAGGTGCTGAGCCTATGGCCAGCTGCATGAAGTATGTTGTGAGTGGTTGCATCTCCTCCAATGTTTTGAATGTACAGAAGAAATCATGGGAAAATCTCAAATAAATGTTTGAATCATTATAACGGAATCTTGTTCTGCCACGTCGGACAACTGACAGTAGCGTTTGTATTACCAGACATCATGATTAGATTGCCAATGGCAATCAGACAAGTGTTAATGACAAATCTTGTTTCGTTCAAGCTTTCACAACATCAAGACATACTTTCTTAATTGATTTGTAAATAAATAATTATGCGTTCGCACAGATAAATCCCCTGTAGGCTTTAAATAATTACATACACTGGATGATTGGTGTTTTACAGCCACTTTTGTGCACATGTTAAGCTAAATGAGCTCAGCTACTTCCAAAGGTCATGAAGTGAAGTCAAAAATTAAACAACCTTCAGATATGCCAACGCTGAGATTCGAACATGGGTGGTAGTGATCTGTGATCCAACACACTACCGTTAGACCACGGAGGCCTGTTAGAGAAATGAAGTGATAATGCTTCCTTGAGAAACACCTCGCAACACAGATAACTAAACACATTGCATTCAAAGTGCGACTCGAAGGTTTGCAATACAGTACTCTAATCTCTGTGACAGAGGCACCTCCCCGGGGAGAGCTGTGTTATAATAATAGACGAAGATCTATTTGATGACCATACGTCAGTTGATCTCATCCTTGGATGGATGGCAATATTAATATGTGCATGTTATAGCACATCACCAATTCATGTCAATATTTTATGTTGAATGATGGCATACATCGTTCCTCGAAGATCGTGTACGAGATATCTCAGTTCTAGTCGTTCATGTTAAAAAAAAATAGTCCATCCTACATTCTGCTAGATCTAATAACCAGATTTTATATCCTATCACAGTTTTCATCATTGTTATTCACATTTTCAATAGTAGTAATTATAATATTATTTGAAGAAGTACTAGTAGTAAGATTATAATTGTTGTCATCATAAAGGTCCTTATCTGTTATCGGACACATAAGAAGGTCACAGTTTCTTGTAGACAGTACGATTAACAAAAATAAAAACACATACGATGGGAGGAATCCCGATATTTAACACAACGACAGTAGTGACGTACACGTTTCTCGGGTAAAGGCGGCATCACCACGTAAGGATATATCACTTCTAGGTACATCTTAAGCAGTTCAAATTCACTATAACGTCGCCACAATGATGTAGGTGGCTCTCCAAATCCTGGCATCTCTGGATCAGTGACTCTAATAGGAAAATAATTATAATGATTATAATACTAAGTAACAGTATTTTGTGAGTGTGTGTGTGTGTATTTGCATCTAAATCTGCACTGTTAATGCTACTCACTTGGTTTCCACTAAGTACACAACATATGAATCTTGCATCTTGACCGAAGATGGCACCGATCTTTTTTCTGGTTCTGACACAGATATCTCCATCCATTTTAGCAAATGTTCCTGAAACAGTTCAACACTGATGTATTAGTACATCTGAAACATCTGTCAAGCGCACAACTACCGTAATGCACACTGAAGCCAAACAAAAGGCTCAAAATTATGTATATTGCAAGGAGCAAAATAAACATAATCTCACTTCTAAAATGCAATTGATTTCATATTTGGAAGAATGGGGGACATGGCACATATCATTTTTGAAATTCAACCCAATTCATAATAACAACAAGGCCCCTCTTCAAGTTCATGCTAAATGTACACTTCACTGCGAGGCATATCGGCACCTGTATGCATCAGACAGATTGTTAAATAGCAGTTTAGGGTCACAGTTTACATTTTCTGTGACTGATTAAGGAAAAATATTTAAAACGTGTACGGTCTGAGGTTATTCTTCGGCATTTAAATAAATCCAGTTTAGGTTTGTAGTAAACCAAAACCCCATAATCAGTGGTTTTGTTAAGAAATAAAGTACGGGGGGGGGTCTAACAAAAAATACCAGGATCAGATATTGGTAGGCATCAAGGGCCTACAATGGCACAGTGTCATCTCTTTGGCATTGGAAATGAAAGTAGCCAGGTCTTTACTTGAGAGTTGACGGGTCAAATGATCCGGGTCCTGGCTTCTAACAAAATCACTGCATAATGATACACCAGCAACTATGAACCAGGTCACCTTCGTTGGCCAGATCTTCAAGGTTTCGTAACTCCTGTTTTCAATCGCTAAAAATGGTTTTCTCACACTTAATGCAATTACATGCATCGATAGAAAATGAACAAGACATTCTAACAAACAGGAATGGTTATATACATGACATTCAAATAACTGTAAGATTGGTATAATGTTTACATCCCATTTCCAGCATTGGATTATTTTGGCACAAAGCTCATCAGAACTGTGGGAATCCCACAAAGGTAGGCTCCAGAGGCAAAACCTTTCTTCTGGGAAGAAATTCCCAAGAGATACAGTAACTTAACAATCCAAACTGATATGATACTCACCACCTCCACTCCACTGTATAAAAAAATTAGTCATGCCCCACTAACCACTGAGAAGAAAGATGTGACTTCATGTGATTTCAATGGTGGTCCTATTATCCCCCTTTAGTGTATTAGCTAAACTTACCATTAATTAATAATACTAATTTAATTAGTAATACGGACTGCCAAGGATCTCTAGCACCTAGTTTTAAATCCTGAATGAAGAGTGTTTCATCATTCATTTCACCAAATTACCATTTGGTTAACCCCTTTGTCTACCATGTGAATAAAAGTGACTGAGCAGCACCAATATGTTTTAATCCACATCCTTAAAGTTAAACATATATGTAATGGTTTTATCAAAAAGCCCATCTTTGAATTTTCTGGCAGTTATGTCGTACACCAATCACCTTCCCATCCTTGCATGTTGGTGGACATTAAGGTAAACCATATAAACTTTAAGTAGTTGCAGAAAACGCATTTGTTCTCCAACCATTTTGATGGTTAATTTCTTTTTTCTTTGTCAGTTTGACCCGGCCTAAAATATCATGATTTATGGTAGTACCGTCCATTAAGCTGAGCTAAGAATCTGAACTTTTCCCTGCAGTACTTCCGGGTGACATTTTGAGTGCAGGAAATAGTTTTCATAATTCGTACCAAGGTGTTTTGTATGGATCTACTGTCAATAGTTGAATAGATCAAGGCAAATTATAACGATCATTTACACAAACGGTTAGCTCATATGTAGGACCTCAAACTTAAATTAATAGCATGATTAAAGATTCAATGAACCACATATGAAGTCAATGACATATATAATTAGACATATTGTCAATTACTACTGAGCCTTTGATGGTACGTTTTGGTCACTAACGGTGCAATAACCGAGACAATGTAAATTACCAGTATATATGTTCAGTTAGTAACTAACTCTCTATTGAAAATAAATAAATTAATCTTGATGGAAAAAGTATTGAAAATAGTATTTCACTCATATTTGATCAATTTTAATCGGAGGGAAAAAATTAAACAGATTGAAAACCAGATTTTAGATCTATCACATGAACTTTATGCAGGACCTAATATAGGCACTTTCATAAACGTCACAAAAAAACAATGGCCAACTGTGACTGCTGCTTGGAAAAGGCCGCAAGAGGGGTACCCCTTTTCACGAATTATTTTGCTGCCTCTTTTTCGTTTCTTTAACATAATCACATGTTGCCATTTTTGTAAATCAACAACTTTATCGTCAGATTCATTATCTGTTGAAATACGGCCATTTTTTCACGATTTGAGGTTGAAATGTATGTACAGCATATTTCCATATGCTCATTACTCCCATAAATAACAACCTGCCAGCAAAAATAATGTCATGGACATATTTTTCTGGGTTTTTTCTTTCCAAAGAACAATGCGAATAAATAGTAATTGGTGACATAAATTAACGAGAATTATCTGATTAAAATGTGTAGATCTATAACTTTCTTTACATGTTACCTATTGACATAATTCAAATTGTATATGGTTATAGAAACTCAGCTCTTTATGTTTATATACATTTCTTTATCAAAATATAAAATTTAATTTTTTAGGAAAGTGCCTTGTTAATAAGTTAAATCAGATCTGGCGGATGAAGTAAAGTACTAAAGATAATTCGTAATAAGGTTTTATGTCTGTCTTCATGGATCGGTAAACCTGGGACACCTTATCAGGCTAATGAGCGCTAAATAAGTCCCCTGTTTCAGCACCCGATCTGGAATCACAGTCACAGTGACAGTCACACTCACAGTAACAGGTCAGTCAGTCACTCAGTCAGTGGGTGTCAGATTCTGAGATTGTCATATAAACAAAATATAAATTGACTTGATATCAGCGCTCAATAAAAAATATAATATTGCATATATTTAAATGAAGAGAGACATTAAGTATGAACAACGACACGATTCTTACTCTTTTGGGGATTTCCCTATTCGAGATGGTGTCATTACTATCCTTAGCTAACTCTTCGGAATAATTCACATCGTCCATTTTGAACGACCTTGAACTTTATGCCATACCCGGAAATAGACGGTCGCTATATATTTATTAAGTCTGTGTCACAGTCCATGGGGACAATAACGCGTCTTCACTAGTTCAAATTTCTTTCACTGTGCTGCGCTATGTTAGGGCTATTTCAGTTATATGGGGGTGACATCGGCTGTTTTATTGATAATACATGGATAATGGGGTCTGAACAATTGCATAATATGGCTGGTAGTTAGATTAGAAAAATATTAATTATTGTTGGTCGGTTTTGTGGAAATCTATGTATGATGGTTGTGTTAGGAAATTGATCACCATGTATCCCAGATAGCCAGCCTAAGGTGGAAACATGCGGCACGGGTGACAGAGGCTAGCCACCGGTGGCCCACTTTTGGTTTGATAGTGGCAACTAGCGGCAATAACCAGATCTAGTCTTATTAGAAAATCAAGCTCACCGAGTCGGCTATGCCGGGTCGTAAAATTCTGGATTCAACCGACGATCCGATCCACTTAAGCCCTTGCGAATATCAACCACTCCAGCTAGATAGACTACCTCCACATCAGTGTGTGTAGTAGACCTATCATTGTATTTGAATTATTTATTGTTGAATATAGGTGTCTTAACCAGTTTGGAACTAATATTAGTAATATATAGACTGTGATTGAAGTCAGTATACATTAATTAATATCAAGAAATGTAGTATAACACGTATAACACCGTAGCAAATGTGTACATATGTTGCTGGTGATCTGTTGATTGTAAAATCCCTCGATTTGTCATTTTTATGTGTGCATTGTTCGACCCATTTGCCTGTGGTGATACAATACAGAAAATAGCTGACGGGATGCGTGTTGTGTGAGCGTACAATAAATAAGACGTAGTGGTGCAGCACAAAATCATAAATTGAAAACATTCGATAACTTATACTTAATTGTAGCTATCCGGGAAAACCAAGTGCCAAATAATACATTGTTTTCTTCTTCGTTATGGTATTGTATGATAATCTCATTACAATGCTGAAAAATTACTTTTTATTTTTTGCCGTATGAATCGATATATGGAGCTATTCAGTTTGCCGTATCCGCATCGGTACGCAGCCGCAGGACAAATCGCATCCCGCATCCGGACATATGGAATCGAGTACGTCTGTTTACAAGCTGTTCCATTTTTTCCGTATCCACACGCCGCATACCGCGGATATGGAATCTCAGCTTTAAAGAGTGACATTGTCATCCATAAAGTGCTGTAGATAAATTAGAGAACAATTATAGAGAAACTAAATATTTGGATATGATCGAATGTATTATTAGTTCAAATTTGTTGTGATTTGTGCGTTTTGCAATACAATACAAATTAACCACTGGTAGCACACCATGCAGTGACTTGCCACCAGACCAGTGGCTAGCCACCAGTGGGCCACTGGTGGATTTCTTGGACAAAACGCCAGCGGCACAGCCCGGTGGGCCACCGGTGGGCCACATGTGGCATGCTATCTGGGATATTTTATGTAGAATCACGAAGAACTGAATCTCATCGGAAATAATGTAGCAACAATGAAATAATTTTGGTAGAATTTGAGACTCCCCCCTGTGAACACTCCTTTAATTAACACAGGTTGAATGCATGTAGACTTTTATGTAGCTTCATAAGAATTTAAGATCTCGGGATTAAATGCATCTGAGTCGGGATTCGTCTTGTTGGATTCGTCTTGTTCGGATATTATCCCGGATTCGTCCATTTTGGGATTCATCTTGTTGGGATGACACCGTTTGTATGGGGTCAGTATCTTTGTTTATGCCTTCCTTTCAGCATCAGTTGGCACGGGAAGTGAACGACGAATTAAAGGATCTGTGCGAGCAACGGGAAGAAGAGCGAAATTATACCTTGTTTTCTTCTTCATCATCATGGTATCTCATTAAAATGCTGAAAACTTACCTTATCTTGCAAATGAGTTACAGAGTGACATTGTCATCCCTAAAGAGTTGTAGATAAATTAGAGAACAGTTATAGAGAAATTAAATGTGTTGTGGATCTGGAATCTGTTATGAAGAAATCACAACCGGTTCGCGATTAGTTTTGTTGGAACTAGTTATAGTACGCACAGAGAGATACGCCACACGATATCCACCACATAATGCAACCCACTCACTAAATGTAAGCCAGAATGCTCCAGACGTGCCCAAGAAGTGACAAACTTTCCCCAAGACGTCTGTGCCGAGCTGGGATCACGGCACGAGCAGTTTACATGGGTGCTGGTAGGGGCAGGGTCTTATCACGAGAAGTCCAACACTGTACAGCTCAATGTGATGGATTATCGGATGAAACTCCAGTAGAAATGTTTCAGGGATTACGTGGTACGGATTGGCGAATACCCAGCTTCATTCATTATTCCATCACGAGACTCAACTCTACAATATTACTGCGATGAAGATGGAAGACTGGCCAGTGCTAGTTTGGTGGATTCGACCGGCCACGGATTAGTGGATTCAGACACAACGGTCCCGCTTTGACCATGACGCTTGACCAAATCGACGAATTAGTGTGTGAAGATTTTAGCAGAAATGTATGGATAGGAGCAATTATCACGGGACTTATTGGGAGATGATAAAATCAGTTTAGCAGCTTCAGTAAGTGAGGCTGGTTTAAACACAATGCAAGGGTGATGTACAACCGGAAAATCAATATTGCAACTAGAAAGACAACCTGGAAAAGAAGCATGAATTTGGGTGATCTTATCTTTGAAATGTCTGGAAAAGGAATTGCAGAGTGAATTAGTTGAATTTTGAACTAGCAGAGAAACAGAAGCGTTTCTTGTGAGAGTGCTACTTATGGAGTGCTAAAGTTGATGAAGATGGTTAGAGCTATTGGAGATCATGTTTCTCTAAAAGTCAGATTTAGTTTTATTCATGAGTCTATTGCAGAAATGGCACTGTTTAGTATATCTAGACCTGTTAAGTTGAATGCGTGATTTCCTCCATGTGCTTTCTAAATATCGGCGACGCTCTTTGACATTAATAATTTCAGGGGACATCCATGTGCAGGTGGATTCATTTTTACGGATTTTGATCTGACAGGTGAGTATTTGTCAAGTAAAGTTTTTTAAGTATAGTGTGGTATTGTTCACATTAATTGTGATAAGTCAGCCTTAAGTTTGGTGATAAGTTCATATTTTACTATGTCACAATTATATGGAAGAATACCAATGTCATGAGTATACAGATAAAGAATATTACACTTAGAGTCAACTGGATTATGCATACATTTTATTTCTGTTATGACAGTGAAATGATCCGATAAACTGTATACTGGCATAAATGTATACCGGCATATTTTAATCTTAAACCCCACAAATAAATAATACTTCATTATAAATCTGCAATTTAAGAAATATATTTTTTAAGCTGTATATAAGCTGTATATGTAGTTTTGCAATCAAACGAACAAGCAGTTACAACTGGCTTTAATTTTTCAATATTATAAAGACAATTGATGTGTTTTACTTATTTTAAATATATAACATGAAAATTGATCACACCACGTTTTACTAAGGTCTATTTGAGAACATGAGATAAGACTGTTGGACAGGTAGCACCAAAATGTTGTAGAATAACATTTCTCGCCTTTAACAAAATCATAGACCTTTATTCAAATAGATTTTACTTAAACAATAATCATTTTTTCATTTGACCTCGCTGACATCCCACCATGCAGTGTTTGTCCTAACTTTAATCTAGATAGATAGACAGATGGAGATAGAGATATATATATATACGAAAATAAAGCGGCAAATGGACTGGAAGCAGTTCCTATGATGACATATAAGCATACATATATTACAGGTATAATTACAGATATTAAAATATGGATCATGGAGCAACAAGTATTGAGAACAACAAGCTTTAGAGTCCACACTTCCGGCGGACGTTAGAGCTCGCTCCTACAAAGGGCTATTTTGGGCCTGCGACCTATATAACTAAGAGTTAAAACAATTTTAACGAGTAGGCATCACAGTCCCAAATTATAGTTCCAAACAATGTCATATTCATCGCCGTTTAAGACTCGTTTAACAAACAAATAAACACACAAACAAACAAACAAACAAAACACATACAAACAAACATACATACAAACACCAACCAGCACACACACACACACACACACACATCCACACACACACACACAGTCATTTTTATTTGTATAGAAGATGATTAACTTTTGACACTTTGTTTATCTTTCACTGTAATCGGTCAATAACATTAATAACTATTATGCTTTGTACAGATGTTTATAGATATACCTATGTATTTGTGATGGCTAGGGTGGTGAATGTAAATATGAATATGATAATATGTTATTACGACAAAGGTCTATTACAAACAATTGGCAGTAGATACGACTATACGTCATCGCTTATTGTTAACCAAATTACCTCATCATCATCATCATCATCATCATGTGGTGCGATATTTGAATTCGTTAGAAAACCAAAAATAATAAAGTAGTATATATTATTCTTATTACTATAAATATAATTTATTGCCAATCAATAATGGCCACAGTCCCATCAAGTTCCTTCCATAACAGCGACTTCTTGTTTGTTATATATAGGAGTCTGTCGGCGGAGATCACTCACAATACACACAGGAAGAACACCGACAGTGTAGACAGTATAGCGTTGTGGTGCAGAGCTCTTGGTTGTGTGTTCGAATTCCATCAGTACCCGGGTTTGTGGGACGTTTGTCTCGGGAGTCGCACTTCGGCGATATGTCCCGGATGAGACCAGCTCAGACGGTTAACCAGTGGTTCTATTTCGAGTATCCTGGCCAGGGTTCAAATCCGCGTCATAGCTGTGTTTATGGGATGTTACCGGGTCGATGCTGATCAAACCACTCACTCACTCACCACCACCACCACCACCACCCACCCCCCCCACCACTCACTCACTCACCACTCACTCACTCACTCACTCACTCACTCACTCACTCACTCACTCACTCACTCACTCACTCACTCACTCACTCACTCACTCACTCACTCACTCACTGACCCGTTTATATTATTTTTATTAATATTTGAAAACATATCTTGTTTAATCCAAATTGCTAACGCTTCTAGTTATACAGATTATTTACAAGTTAATAATAATTATATATAAATATTTTCAGGAAGCCTCAATGGCTTATCCGGTAGCTCGTTTGCCCACATGAAACGTCGCAATAACTTTATGTTTACACCGATCACTTTGAAGTGGCTGCCATGTGGCTAATTAATAATGCAACATTAGTGACAATCACTATTACATCGACATAAATAAGTGTAAACAATAACATTAGTGACAATCACTATTACATCGACATAAATAAGTGTAAACAATAACATTAGTGACAGTCACTATTACATCGACATAAATAAGTGTAAACAATAACATTAGTGACAATCACTATTACATCGACATAAATAAGTGTAAACAATAAGTGCAATGAACATTACATATGATATGATTTTATACAAATGAAATATTTATGATAAAATGATATGATAAAAATATTTCACCTATTAATAATATTACATTGTAGGCATGATCCACATTTACAAGATGGTACCCAATCACGAAGAAGGGTCTTAAAACTACTAAAGTTTCGGGCATTTCGTATTATATTTGGCAACTTATTCCAATAAAATGGTGCAGAATAGGTAAAAGAATTCTTACCATACTTGACGGTTTTATATTGTGGGATACATATATTATTATCAGATCTTAAATTAATTTGTAATTTTTTGTTTGTTTAATCAGAGCATTTAGATACAGCGGATACTTGTCATGTGAAATTTTATATACAGCTTCCATAAACTTTCTAATCCGTACAACATATAGTGGGTGTTTATTACAATTTTCTAGTAATAATTTATAGGAACTGTTGAAGTCCAACTTAATAAATCGTAGTGCTTTTTCTCGAAGCTTTTCAATTTTATATGTGTTACATTTACTAGAGAAGTGCCATACAACAGAACAATAATTTAAATAACATTCGATAAAACTATTATAAAGTAGAAACTGTTATAGTTGTGGTTGTTGATAATGTTGTTGTTGTAGATGTTGTTGAGCATGTTTTTGTAAGTGTTGTTGTTGTAGGTGTGGTTGTTGTCGTCGTAGGTGTAGTTGTTGATGTTGTTGTAGTGCAAGTTGTTGATGCTCTTGTAAGCATTATTGTTGACGTTGTGCGTGTAATTATTGATGTGTTGTATGTGTGGTTGTTGGTGTGTTGTATGTGTGGTTGTTGGTGTGTTGCACGTGTGGTTTTTGACGTTGTTGTGGATGTGGTTGTTGATGTGTAGTAGGTATGGTTGTTTGTGTTGTAGGTGTGGTTGTTGGCGTTGTTGTATATGTAGTTATTGATGTGTTGTAGGCAGTGTTGTTTGATTTAAATCAAGTGATTTAAATAATGATTTAAATCACTTTAAAAAGTGGTTTTGATTTAAACAAATTTGGCTGTGATTTAATACACAATAATGAAAAATTGTGATTTTGCTTTATTTTAAGTTAGTTTTTACAAATTTAATCCTATCCTAGTCATAGTCACTTGTCACTTAGCTATTGGCAGATTTCCTACCTGAACCCCGTACTATAAAAGACATAATTATAGCATGTATAGTGGGCCTTCATGACCACAACATAATCAATTAGAATGTGACACACCCCCCACATTAATTTGGATAATCACCCACCCAAATACCCAAGGGAGATGGGTCTTCAGCAATCACACAATAGACTAACAGGTGAAGCCTCAAACTTGTAGCCATTAGAATGTGACACCTTGCCTTTATAAAACTGGCCCCTCCAGTCTTGTAAATGAAACGTATTATAGACGCTTATTGTATGAATACTTTCTGTCTGAGAGGACACATAAATTTATTTCTTAGGTATGACTATGAGATGGTTCGAAATGCACATAATTTTGTCTTGTGTAAAAATAATTGTATAATTGTATATTTTATATCTGTACTATCTCGAAATAAATATCTATCTATCTATCTATCTATCTATCAGTGGGCGCCAGGGAGCCGGATATCACCCAGGAACATGCTAGTTCCACTGCAGGTGTTGATCCCGCTACTCCCAGCAGGAAGTGAGCTGGATCTCCCATATCATCGTCACGTGTAAAGCTGAGATTAAGTCACAAGAAGCGCATATGGATAGATGTGTCATGCAGACGTCACAGTCCGAGAAAGATGCATATATGCCACCAACACACCATTTTCCGTCGAACACAGATGATTCTGTAAGCTGATGACAATGCTGAGACCCGGGTATCAGGTGTCCAGGCAACAATGACGGGAGATTGCAAGGAACAACTTGAGGGTCAAACCGTATCTATGGCGTTGGATGGCTGTGGAGTAACGTGCCCAATGAACATGTAGCATGTGTCTCTGTTACAACATCCGACAGCGATACATATCTCACAGACGCCATGGATACATCGGGAAACGGTCACACCGCGGAATATTTGACCGACGTCGCAAGCACGGTTATAACATCATGGACTCAACAATTCAACTGTCTCATCGGGAGCTCCGTCACATACAATGCTCCAAATGTGGCCAAAATGCGGCGTCAACTACAGGAACGTGATGATTTGGATATCGTCACATATGGCTGTTCTGCACATCTGTTCAATTTGTTGGCCAAGGATGTTGGTGTCAAAGGTGTGAAGGACAATATTGTACATATCGTTAAACACTTTCGTAATACCAACATGCCAGCTGCATGGTACAAAACAGCCGATGGTAAGGCCATAGTGATGCCACAGGATGTACGGTGGAACAAAATGGCATACTGCCTGGAAAGCTATCTCCAGAACTGGCCTGTTATCCTCCAGGTTTGTGAGAAACATCGGGGCGAGATCGACACCAACGTTGCCACCAAAGTGAAAAATATCGGCATCAAGCGAAATGCTGAAGATTTCCTCATCAGGCTGAAGCCCATCGCAGTGGCAGTTGATCGTGTGCGAAGTGATACTTGTGTGATTAGCGAGACTGTGCAGATTTGGAGGGACATGGAGAAACTATTCGAAGAGAACAATCAACCTATCAGCTTCCTAAAGCATGTTAAAGACCGTTGCAATCCAGCAATGACCGATTCACATTTTTAGCCAATATATTAGATCCTCGATACAGGGGCAATGATCTATGTGCTGAGGAAACAGACAAGGCCACGAAACACATACCGGAAAATATCCTGATCTGATGGCCGGCATTGTGAACTATGAGGCAAAATCGGGCCCATTCCATCCGTATATGTTTGTGCCTGAAATAATGAATCGGTGAGTCCAACTGCCTGGTGGCATTCACCATCAGGGCGACTTACTGACAGACTGATCACCCTTATCGACCAACCGTTGAGTACCACTGCCTCCAGTGTCGGGGTTGAGAGAGTGTTTTTCACATTTGGACTGGTTAATTCCAAGCTTCGTAATCGCCTGGGAATGGTAAAAGCTGGCAGGCTGGTCTTCGTGTACACATTACTAAACAAGAAAGTAAAATAATCTTTGTTTGTGTAATAAAGTGATATCGATCTGTATTATTAATTTGATGTGTGCATTATAGTGTATATAATGTAGAGCTTGGAATAAATGTATCCTTATATATACCAGGACTATTTAATATTTTATAACTGCACAACACAAATATTTATTAGCATTTTTAATGATATTATGGATTGTGAAAAACAAATTGATTTAAATTTTTAAAAATCAGATCAAATAAAAACATATTTATTAAAAAAAATCATGATTTGTATCAACCCTGGTTGTAGGTGTGGCTGTTGACGTTGTTGTAGGTGTGGTTGTTGACGTTGTTGTAGGTGTGGTTGTTGACGTTGTTGTAGGTATGGTGGTTAACGTTGTTGTAGGTGTGGTTGTTGACGTAGTTGTAGGTGTGGTTCTTGACGTTGTTGTAGGTGTGGTTAACGTTGTTGTAGATGTGGTTATTGACGTTGTTGTAGATGTGGTTCTTGACGTTGTTGTAGATGTGGTTATTGACGTTGTTGTAGATGTGGTTGTTGACGTTGTTGCAGATGTGGTTATTGACGTTGTTGTAGATGTGGTTGTTGACGTTGTTGCAGATGTGGTTATTGACGTTGTTGTAGATGTGGTTGTTGACATTGTTGTAGGTGTGGTTGTTGACGTTGTTGTAGGTGTGGTGGTTAACGTTGTTGTAGGTGTGGTGGTTAACGTTGTTGTAGGTGTGGTGGTTAACGTTGTTGTACGTGTGGTTATTGACGTTGTTGTAGATGTGGTTGTTGACGTTGTTGCAGATGTGGTTATTGACGTTGTTGTAGATGTGGTTCTTGACATTGTTGTAGGTGTGGTTGTTGACGTTGTTGTAGGTGTGGTGGTTAACGTTGTTGTAGGTGTGGTGGTTAACGTTGTTGTAGGTGTGGTGGTTAACGTTGTTGTACGTGTGGTTATTGACGTTGTTGTAGATGTGGTTGTTGACGTTGTTGTAGGTATGGTGGTTAACGTTGTTGTAGGTGTGGTGGTTAACGTTGTTGTAGGTGTGGTGGTTGACGTTGTTGTAGGTGTGGTGGTTAACGTTGTTGTAGGTGTGGTGGTTAACGTTGTTGTAGGTGTGGTTATTGACGTTGTTGTAGATGTGGTTGTTGACGTTGTTGTAGGTATGTTTGTTGACGTTGTTTTATATCAAATCAAATCGTTTCGTAAAGATGTTAACATTCTCTATCATTAGACAATGTAAACATAAGCACGTGGAAATCATAAACATGACGGTATCATCAATTAAACATTTATCCACAAGGCTTCTAATAGTCATCAAATTACATAGCTTGCGCCTCTGGTAGCGTGTTGGACCACAGATCACTACCACCCGTGTTCGAATCTCGACGTGGGCATATCTGAAGGCTGTTTCATCTTTGACTTCGCTCTGTTACCTTTGAAGGTCGCTCGGCCCATTTAGCCTGCCTTGTGCACAAAAGTTGCCGTAAAACATCAATCATCATCGCCATCATTTAATAAAACTATTCCGGATCCTATATTAATGACCTAGAATGGTGCAAATCAAATCAAATTGGTCACGAAATAATATAGTTTACTTACCGAGAGAGTGTAAATGTAAAGTTTTTCACCATTTCGTATGTCGTTTGATCTATACACACCATATGCTCGCCTCGTACCAATACCTGGGCTCCCTCGCCCAGTCGCCTATACACTAAAGTAAAACTAATCACGATATATTAATAAAATAAATATTCTATAATATCTTATCTTATAATATTACACAGGTAATGGTGGATGAATGGGAAGTTTCTTATTTTAATAACAAACTCTCACTTTTTGTGTGCATTAACGAGTAATTGTGTGGTTATAGATTTACAAGTATTAATTTGTGAAGTATGCATATATATATATATATATATATATATATATATATATATATATATATATATATATATATATATATTATAAACTCTTAGCAAGGTGAAAAATGGACGGTAGGAAGAATAAGTTGCACTTACCTCTAAGATTACACGCACGCACGCACGCACGTACGCACGCACCCCCCACACACACATATAATGTCTTCCCAAACACATATAGCATACGATGCAAGCACAATAACACACAATTAGTCACCCACCTTTGATCTGTTTTGTGATCTCCTCCTCCAAAAAAAAAAAGAAGTTCCATCCATAAACAGAACCATTGTTTTAAGAATACCGAATACCCCGTAAATTGACAGGGTGGGGCTACTTCAAACCATTCAATTAGAATGTTAATGAATTACAATGTTCTGAATACTTAAAACAGATACAGGCATTAATACCCCCCTCCCCCCCCCCGTCTATTGTCATATTTGTTGCAAGATGAAGAACATCTCCCAGTTATGGATGGTCTACGGCATATGTATCTTCTGCTTTTAAAATATCTATACCAAACGCTTTTTAATTATGACTACGTTAATGATTATTAGTATTATTAAAACAAATTATAATAAATATACTTCATTCTAAAATATACATACATACATACATACATACTATATTTAAAATATATATATATATATATATATATATATATATATATATATATATATATATATATATATATATATATATATTAGCCATACTTACGAAATTGTTTTGGTGTTGTCAAATCTGTTGAATGGGAAATAGTTTTAGAATTAATCAAATACAATTACATAACCTATCCTCCCTGAATTTAGTTAAGTCTAGTAAATTAGCCTCTGTGCGGGTCATGCCCGGGATAAACATCCCACAAACACAGGTATTAGCCGGTTTCCAACCAACCACCTGGCGGTTTGCTGCATAGCGCTCTAATTACGCCCGCAAAACATGCTAGTTAATACTAACATCAATTATATTCTACATATTATTCTATTATTCTGTTATGTTGCTATATTGTTTCAACTTCTTTGTGGATATTTCTTAGCCACTAGACGCCACTTAGAATTAAATATCTGATGTAACATCCTGTAAATCTTACCCGGGAATGTCGGACAGGTTGTTGATAGTGTTATTGCCTCCGTAGTTGTTGTTGTTGTTGTTGTGGGTGTTGGTGTTGG